>KN883433.1:111685-124994 GCA_000934455.1 Apostichopus parvimensis | reverse complement strand
TTGTCCTGTCTGTCTGCATGTCTGCTGTAGAAGCATGCGTACGTCCCAGTATGATGAAAGGACATCACGTCAATGTGTAGGACACTCTGGTACGTTTGGTCCATGGGACAGGTGAGACAGCTCGTGGTGTTGATGTTTGCCGATCTGGCCGTGTCTGGTATACTCCAATCCAGTGGGAAAGAGCCATGACATCGTAGCTCAAAGGGGTCCCCCTGACTTAGGATTTGCTGGGACAAATCTGGCTGCAGTTGTGGAGGATTATTTCCTGGTTCCTCTTGAAGTTCTTTGAGAAGAGATGAATAATTTGTAATATGTGATAAGATATCAACACCATGATTCAAGACTATGCTATGAAACACAATCTTCAGACAACACCAAATTTTGTAGCTATTTTAATGTTGCGTTAACAATTTCTTTCTTTCTCTTTTTATTTTAGTGGGGGGGGGTTGCAACTTTTAGTTTTATGATTATCATGAAATTATGTCGACTATTAATAACAATAACAAAATATAAGTAACAAATTTACATTGCTTTGAATACCAATTTTGGACACTTAACACAGCATTTTTTCTATGCATTATGTGATGAATTATTCCGACTGTTTGAACTTACTTCAAAGTTCAGGGACGAAATCAATGCCAATTTAATACAGTGTCAAAGTCCAAAAAGGTAACACCAAGATACATTTCTACAAACTGTCATTTTAGCAGTGATTAGTGAAAATTTAGTTAATGGAAATAATACACACACCTTATACATATTACATCATTCTGGAGATATTTTAATGAAGAAAAAGTGAAAGAACAAGAAAAAAAGAGGAACAGAACAGAGAAAGGAAATGTGACATATATCCACAGCATTAGCAGCTTCAATTAGGACATCCTCTGTCCTACTTTAACCTGTAACATTTTAAGTTAACTCGTCCAAATTTCTAAGAATTAATTGGCAAAACGAACATTGCACTAATTAACAATTATCAACTGGTCAAGGTTGGAGGATACTCTGTTGGCAGAGAGTCAATTAAATTATTAGAAAGATCGTTAGGCAGGCAAAGTGTGCCAGCTTTGGAGCTAGGCTTTATGCACACACTGACTCAAATCAATATAGAGTTATATAAAATTGAAAATGTAAATGAAAATAATTGTCTAGGGTAGACTTCCTTTCATTGTCAAAAACATTTTCTGTAGAAAACTGTCGATTTCCTCTGACCAGGAATTTGAGAGAAAACACAGAAAGAATACATTTGTGACTGTTGCATTCTTAATCTTGTAGAAATTGTCAATTACGAATTTGGGAGAATCCCCCACCCCCCTCCTCCCTCTCCCAAACTTTACCAGTGCCCCGTTTCCCCCTCCCTCCCTCTCACATCCCCCCCCCCCAGTGAACAGAAATCCAATCTGACCTTTCAAATCAAAACAGGACATCAATTTTTGAACAAGGTGGAAGGATCACATTTCTAAGAGTCATCATTTACTTTTCCTGTAATCAATTACTGAATCTGTGCAGAGACTTCCAACTGTCCAGATGGACAAGCTGGTTTGACTGAAACAATGAAAGGCTCTGGTCAAAGGGTTAATACCATGGAGATTGCCAATTTCCAGTTGTTTAGCAAGTTACAATGACCTCAAAAAGGAAGGTTCACCTGGCAGGCTCACAACACAAAATCCTGAACCATGGATGATCCAGGGTAGGGATTTATAGTGGCATCATGAGCAACCCATCAAATGAAGAGGGGATGGAGCAGGAATAAGTGAATGAAACGAAAGGGATGGACAAGGGAGGGGTAGGGAAGGGGTAAAAAAGCTGGTACACTCTGATCATACGAACAATAGGTTTTGTATTTTTCTGAACATCTAAGTGGAGGTCTTTCTTATTGTTTATTTCTTAATTATGTGGATTTTTTTTTGGGCAAAGCTTTTTGTCAGTCCAGATCCATTAAAATTCCGTTTGATTATGTATGCATTTAAAAAATTGTAAAACTGAACAAATTCTGTCATCAATTGCATAAGGTATTAATTGTTGCAAATTACAGATACATGATTTGGTGGAAAACTTCCTGCTCCCTGCTCACACAGAAATAATCTTATCCACAAATCACTACAATCTGCACTAAATTGTGGAGAAAAAAAATTCTCTGTCAAGTCGGTCGTCTGTCTAGCACATCTATTTTTAAAGATACCAACATGGCACCTATCTTCAGACTTTTTTCCAGACTATAAATATTCATGAATAATTATCTGACAGTAGGTTTTGTTTTTTTCATGACACTAAGTGTTTCTAAATCTTTGCCAAATGAAAGTATAAATCTCCTTTGCCATTGAAAAGAATCCAAACTATCTTGGGAATAAATGTTCCATGTCAATTACGAAGAGACAGAATTGCATGAGATAATATCTGAGACTACTGTCTGCTTAATTATTTTGCGGGGAAAAATGAGGACACCTTTGAAGACATAGCTGATCACATACATCAATGCATACATACAGTCATCAAGATTGCCCACAAATATGCTAGAAGTTGATAATGGTCACCCATGGATGCTGAAATTTCAACAAACATTTTACTGCTTCTAACATTAATTAGTTATATACACTGAGATATTTACTTGTCTACTTAAATAAGTTAATCCCCAATGGCTGGGAATAATCTGAGGTTCATTCATACTTAGTAAAGATTCCTAAATCCTATTGGTCCATTCAGGTCAGCTGACCGTGGTTAATCCTGTGAGTAACGCACGGTAAAATTACGGGGCATCACTTTAATAAATCTTTGGTTATATGTAACCAAAAATGTTTTGTTTTATGATTTTTCCCCAACACAAATGGTAGTGTATGAATGAACGGGGTTAATCAACGGTCTAGCGTGCGTTACTCACATGATTAATGCACTCGGGGTGTTATAATGCTATCGTTGATTAACCCCTTAATCAAAGCCTTCAGGAAAGTAACCTTCAATAATTATATAATTTCTAGTTAATTTTTTTTTTAGTAATTAAATAATTTAAGAAAATAATAATTAAATAATTTCTAGTTCATTTTTCTTGTTGTTGCAATTGCTAAAATGGGGATGGTTACATTATTTATAACCATTATTAGTTTACAGTAAGATGATACAAGTATATGGAAAATGTCTTCCTAATACCATAACCAGTTTTCTTGAATTCAGTTCATATCACTTTTCCTTTGGTGGCATTAGTTTGAGAACAAGATTTCAAAGAACCTTCTGCCATTTCCTCTTTCCCCAACCTCTCCCACACCACACCACCCCTTTACCCCTCCCCCCACCATGATATTAATTGACACCTATGTGAGAAACATTAATATATTCTTGTGATATTTACTTTCTGGGATGTCCACCACCACTGAGATGGATGTCATGGTGGCATTATTTTGATGCTCCAGATGTTTGCTGTAGATGCATTTAAACAATCCACTGTCCGCTTCTTTGGGACTATCTACCACGATGGTAGACTGATGACGTTCATGAACGTTGCAACGGCCGCAAATGTGCCACGATTCTTGAACGCGACTGGTGACAGCGGTGGGAAATTTCCATTCCAGAGCGAATCCTCCATGACATTCTAATCGCAAGCTGTCGTTAGCTGAGAGTGTTATAGACGGCTCTGCGGGGAGAAGGGTCGGTGGTCCAACACTTACGAGTTCAGAAGAACCTGGCATGAAACGGTATAAAAGTATGTCACTCACAAAATTAATCCCGAAAGAAAAAACAAACAAAAAACAGACCTGAAAACAAGTTAATACTGACCTACGATTGAAGTTCAACTCTGACGTACTACAACATTACTGGTTTCACAAGTTCTCTTATGTTCATGATCAACCAAAATATATCCCTCTGATTACTTCCAATTAATTTTCTCAGGACTCGGAGCTATTGTCATAAACTGTGCCAATCAGTCAGAATTAACCGTCAAAACACGAATGTGGATTAATTTGTTGTACTGTAATTCCACGGGGGCTTAATTAACTGAAAAACCTCACTAAAATCTACATACAAAATATAAAATGTATATATTCTCAACCATGGCAGCTAATATCTCAGCCGTGTGACATTGATGTAGACATTTATACAGTATATCACCAAAAAAAACGTTCAATGATCAACATTTTTCAAACTGCTTTCAAACTTCCCTCATTCTTATGATGCTGACATTTAAGTTTGTAGCACATTCCCTGTCATTTTATGCAATGTACAAACAAAGTGTGTCTTTACAGTCAATGATTGACTCACGTTCATATCAACATACATATTCCTTTTCTTCCAGCTAGAATATATTCGTGATAAGCCTTTATGAACACAGAGCACTTTATTTCAACATATATATTACTATTACTAACTTCCTTAAAAAAAAAATCACATAATTTATAACGAGTGAAAAAACTCATCGAAGCACAAGGTAATCTCACCGAGAACGGTGATGTTCACCAGAGCCCAGTTAGTCCCGTAATCTGTGACCGCACCACAGGAGTAAGACCCATTATCGAATAAACTCGCTGTAGACAGTACGAAGTGACTGTGGTGACGTATCAACCCGTCGGTCGAAGAGGAGTCAACAACCTCCTGATCGTTGTTGATTCGGTAAAAATCCAAATTTCTCTCTGGAGCCTAGATGAATGGATTGGGGTATATAAAGAAATAAAAAACAGAAATGTTCAATGGGATTAGAACTGATGGATGTTCTTTCTTTTACTTGGACACATCAGTCATCAAGAACAGTCATGCAAGACATGTATTTAACATGATAGAGACAACATTGGTGTTAACAAACGTTGATATCCATTGTTTCAAACAGTGGGTTAGCCACATTGTATTTGATTTTTAAATGATTTTGGGGCTTAATAAATGTCATTTACTGATTGATTGATTGATAACATTTTTCAGTGTGCAGGTACCATGAGTGCCATTTGCCATTTGGTTTTTCTTTTAAAATTGTCAAAATATTTTCAAAAGCATTTTCTAGATGGTTGTGATCCTCACTCCAGGTTTAAGAAAGTGTTGCTAAACAGAACATGACAATGAATAAGTTTGTATTCAGTTCAAGTCCATAAAAGTACTTGTCTGAACCCCACCCATCCAACCCCCCCCCCATTAACTATAAACTGTGGCACATAAATCTTGACTTCCATCTTTCAACTGTGTGTGTTTACTGTCACACGTTCATTTCTATAAGGAAATGCCAGTTCCCAAACCACATAAAATTACCACCTTATAATGACACAAATTTTGCAAAACAAACATAAAATTATTTTTTTATTAGCTATCTGGATCATAAAGAGTGTTTTTCTTCCTGTCTTTAATGGTCTGCGATATGAAAGTTTAAATGAGAGCCTGTAGTCGCTGCGTATCGACCAGATTCAATTACGCAGTAGCAGCGAAGTATTTCCTTATTTTCTTCATCTTAAAGGATAACCAGATTTATGAAATATGAGTTTTATAGTATTTACAAGCATCCTTCTCCATCTCGTGTTTGATCCCTTGGATCCTGCCGCACATTGGATGCATTATCAAAGATCATAAATCTAACATGAAGTGCAACTTTGTGGATTTAAAGTGGTCGCTATTTTTAGAAGTCATGTCTTTTAAGTTGTTAGTGATAGCATCTGTCATCCTTTGATTAAAAGGAGAACAGAGGATATTAAAACTTGACTCACTGTTTCCGCTGGGAAATCCCAGGTTATTGTGACTGTTTGATCGGCTTTAGTTTCAACAGAGCAGTGCAGGTGGAACCCTTCGTATCCCTCCAGAACCTCAAAGGTATCAGAAGATATTTCAGGCACCAGAGCTGGCTGGTCACAATCTGAAGTGATTAGAAAGAGAAGAAAGAAAAAAAAAAATAAATATTCAACAAACTAAATGAAACTTTCACTGATTACAAAATAAACCTGAAGAGCATTTTGCTTCCTCCTCTTTTGCTGTAGATTTAAACATTGCATCACTGATGAGACGTGGTCGCTGAGTGTGAAGTTTAAGTTATCCTGTGAATGATTACCATACAGTACTTCATGAATTTATACCTTTTGATTGCTTAAATAATGTGAAGACTCACGCACAAAGAAACCCCTCATGCCGGTAATCTGACCTTGTTTCGATTGAGGTGTAACAGAAGTGTTAGACACCACCATCGATCCCAGAAAGTACACAAACAGCTTGCTACCGTCGGTAATTAGACACTAGTGTACAGTCAATACATACAGCTACGGTCAATACCCACAACAGTTTATATAGCAGAGATGGACATCTCAGGTCTAGATAAAAGATAACGAGGTATCACATATTCATTACTGTCTGCATTTTGTAGTGACAAGCAGAAAACTTCACTTGCAAGCAACGGAAAGTTAACTTTTTAAGAGCGCGGCACACGGTTTGGGGCAAGTCTTCAATGCCTTTAAATAATGTTATTTGTCATAGCCATCAATCATTTCAAAGGCAGTGGAATGGTTGAGGTATGTGGGGCATGTGTGTCTCGCCAATAATTGGGTTAATCATAGCTATTTCTTAGCTTTTGTCCCATCCAGCTTTTCATAATATCTGGATCCACCTTTAACACATAAATAATGAGCACACTATTAAACCTAAAAGCTGGACAATTCTTGAACATAATGTTTCATCAAAAGTCATAAAATGTAGCAGCTTTTTTGCTTAGCATCCATGAAATCATGGCCAAACTTCTTAAATTACACCCCAACTCCAGGACACAGATCGGTAATGGCACATTTCAACCTTTCAAAGAGACACCCTGGATCCCACAGTTTCTCGCCCTACGAATCTGAAACTAATTCTTCGTCCTTGCATTATCATATCTATTAGGATGATCTATGCAACTGAAGGATGGATGCATTTAACCTACAAATTATGTACTCAAAATTAGTTGCAATTGATGATACTAACACCGTCTACTACTTTTTATCACCAAATCTAGTTTAATTACAGAGAAATCAAGTTAATTTGTTCCTCAAACAATTCATAGCCCACACTCATTTTTTTTTTTATATTACTATTGTAGTGCTCACATGTAAAACACAAATTAGAAAATTTCAAAACTGTTGACTCTTTAAAAGTTGAAATGAAAGTGGACTTACCAAGCTTAATGATCAATATTGGAATACAAGTTTAGTTTTGAATTGTATATATAACAATTGATCAAACTGCTTAAATAATCACCCAAAAGTTAAACCACTGAGAAAGTTTGATATAAACAAAGTGCATTTCAACTTTACACACATCTGGTCCTCAACCAATCAGAAAGCTTCTGTGAGTACTACTGTATTCTCAGTCATGTATGCTAAACTGAGTGTAAGCTATTGCACGTCAGTAAAAGTGTATGAAAGTCTCTGAAATGGAATAAACTGGACTGGTGCTTGCGATTCTTCTCATAATGATTGAAGGCCAGATCTTTGAAACATTCTTTCTTGAGTAGCACAATACACTGAGATATATGATACAACGCTTTACAAAATCTTTGGAGATCTGTAAAGAGTATAGATCATGCCCATCTGGACCCAGAGCTGCATCGATGGCTCTGTTATAACCAATATGACAGCGCCCTCTATAGTCCTCTAGAAGAATGCTGAAGATCACCCACTGGTAGTTGCACAATATTTAACATCTTGCACAAAACTCCAGACAAACTTTTACTTTGACATTAGATTTAACATTTCCTGTCATTAAACCCTGGATTGGTAGATTCAGTTTATGAAAAGCTACTTCTCCATTACCTCTTCGTTCTGTTTGATCCTGTGTATCACCCAAGTCATTATTCTTCCAGACACAATCAAAAACCCACAGGGAATTCGACAAAGTATTACTAGTTTTAAAAACATAGTATAGCAACAGTCTTTCATGTTTATGTCATTCACTACTAGGCAATGGTTTCTGTCGATGTAAGTTTTTTTCCAGGACAGACTATTTTTTCCTGTAATTTAAGAATGCATGTCATCAATAATAACTATGAAACTTAATCCAAGTCTTAACCAAATTATAGAAACATATGTGGCAGCTGATGCTGTGAGAGTGCACTCTTGGGACAAAATGTGAACAAAATTAGGAAAGAAGAACATATATATATATATTAAAAAAAAAGGGGGGGTGGGAGGGACAGAAGGAAAATAGTTTAATGTTCTTATTATTCCTATTAAATTAGATATTGTAGTATTGTACAAGTTCTCTCATGAGCTAAATACATTTCTGAAATTATGTCAAATTCTCATCATGAGAATGCTTTGCTAAATTTGATGGAGACTCCTTAAAGGGGTTGTACTGTAGTGAAGTAAAAATATGTGGCATTCGATTATATCAAAACTCTGACATTTTGCAAGTTTGGAATAACCTAATTCACTCAAATAGATGTACATTGACTGCAGCTTGGGGAACCCTAGCAGATCATTAAGGAGTGTTGAGGAGTGTTAGCTCAGTGGTTAACGCCGGTGCCTTCCAATCATAAGGTCCCGAGTTCAAGTCACTCCAAGATTATGAATGTCGTCCAGTTACAGAGTTGTTGACAATTGACAATTCATAATAATGGACGTTAAATATGAATCTAAGAGACTGACTTCGGTCAGCTTGCGGCTTTGATAAGCCAATGATGGCTTCTTCGCGAGTTCCTGCTTGCAGGAGGATCTAACAAACATAAGCACCATGATCTATGACATGACATGAGCATCTCATGTGTTACAAGGCCCATGGATTGGGTGTGGTTCCATTCACTCATGTACAGGTATAGTATCACACACAGCAAGGATTAATTTAGTGTTCAAATTTTGTGTAGCAATTTTTCGCAGGCTGTGGATATTTTCTCTATTTGAAACTACTCTGGTAAAGAACTACGTAAAGAGTTGCTTTGCTCAAGAATTTACATTTAACACTATCAGATATATTCAAGTCACTTCATAAAAACTAAACACTGACCTGACTTGATAATGAGCCCCAGGGTGGAACAAAACAATTAAACAAATTTTTTATAAAAAGTATGACATTATGCAGAGGTAATTCAAATTGTAAGAAAAATAAAACAAAGAAACCAACCAGTAGTGATCGAGTATTAGTTTGTTAATTTGGAATCCCCTTTTGATCGACATTTGATACGTTTCTTAAAATTTGATAAATAACTAAATTAATGATCATGCAATAACATGCTTCTTTAAGGGACAGGAAAGACAATTTAGGCTAATTGTGGTTAGCATACATACTGTACTAGTCTGAGTAATGTCCTGACAGTAAACTGTGAGGATTTCCAAGAAAAGAAGTGCTGCCGGTAATTGATTGAGTGGGTGGAAATTGTGTAAACATTACTGCTGGGAAGTTCCTTCATAAAACGAAAGTAGTTTTTAATGTGTAGTCGCACAGTACCCTAGTGCGCGCAGTGGAAAACTGTGAAAAAGAACCTTACTTTCTTACATGCAATCTATTTCAGAAATATGTTACATACATGTAGAGCCACTCTTGTACAACTAAGTGGGAAGGGGCAGTTGACCCTGCAAGTTCCCAAACCCACTTCTCCCGAATGTAAAGTATGCAGCTTAGAGTTAGTACTCATGTTGCAAAACTGAGTCTATAATTAATATTCAGTCAACACTCAACCACTTTTTTGATAACTGTCCTTCTCTCAGATATGTCAAAATTCCATTTTACACCCCCCTAAAGGGTAAACATAATATTAGAATGTGCACTTTTCCTTAGCTTCTTCCAGCAACTATATAGGCTACCACTATAACAAAATTATGAAGGCTAAGCACACACAAATATGAACACTAGAGCAAAGAATGTGGTCTACATGTGGTTGTCTTGAAAGTAACTTAAATCAGAGTTTCTTTACGTTATAATACCTCTTTCGATATGAAAGTACTGGCTTCTTGTAACAGTTGCCAGACTTCCTGAACACCAGACTGGACCTTCCAGTTGAGTATATGGATCGACGATGAAGCCTTCAGTCGGGTTGTAGTTCCCAATTCCGTGCATTCTGATGGGCCTGTCTTGGGAGTCCACTAATGTTACTTCAATGTTTGGATTTGTTACCCTGCATGGTATAACGGACCATGCTGAACATCGGAACATCAAGAAGTTGCTGACAGGTGGAACAAAGAAGGTCTCTGTGGGATTAGAAAATTAAAGTATTATTCATGACATTAATCCTTGAATGTAATATGGCACTGGAATCTGATGGAAGCCCTACACACAAATCAAACTTTTAGCTTTATCCTTCACCATCCCTCTATTACCCCCATCCCCCCCCCCCCCCCCCCAACCATCTCCATCCACAAGTGAAATACCCTAGTATAGGCCCTTACAACCATATTCTGATTGCATACGGCACTTAATGTAAGGATAAAGATATTTCATAATACATACAATACATGTAAAACACCTCAGGGTTATGTTCCTAACTGTAAACAACCTCTGATTTTTATTCACCCTCAAATGTTGTTCCAGCTGTAACGTTTAGAACTTAAAGGACAAAGATATCAAGATTGAAGTAATTAATGCAACTAGACGTGAGTTAACCTGTTGATGTGTTGTCTACCATACACAGCTGTCCAGGTATCTGAAATACTGTTACCCCATAGCTAACAGTACTACATAAGATTGAACCACATTTTAGTTATAAATTCCAAGCAGTAGCCTAAATAATACTGTTTAAATATTCCTCAGGGCATATTCATATATATCCATGGATGCCAAAAACAATGAAATTTGTGATCAAGCAGACTCCTATATATAAGTCAGTACTTAATTTGCTACAAAATAAGGACAGTGCAATTGTACTTTGTTCTTTCATATGACCCATCCTTAAGTTATCTTCAGAAGCAGAAAATCCAATAAATTCTGGATTAGCTGCAATATATGCAGGTTTAATACTGGTTTGATGTGGAAGTTCCTTTTCTCTAGATCAAATCACAACTGGTAATATTTGATATGACATGTATGATACATTCTTCACTGCAACAAAAGGAGTTTACTTTTTATAGTGCTGTATAATTGAGAAGAGTGGCTTCATAGAGGCTGGACAAAATTATTCTACAGTCCAATCATATACCATCAATACTGTATTATCACATAATTTTATGAAAAAGATTTGTTTACGATATTGCCATGGAAACAGTTTAAACTAGTTCAAAGGTGATTGTTACTTTGTATTTCATGACATACTTCAGTGAGAAAATGACTGAGCAGAAAGATGGGAGCAAAAACCATAGGAGATCTGCACTGTAAATAGAATATACTTGTGTATGTATTTATGGTTACCAAAATATATTTCACCTGTCAATTATTGTGTAAAGGCATCAAGGTGATTTCCAAAAAAACCTTCTAAACTGGATTTGGTTAAATTGCTTCAAGTTATTGTTTTTATACACATGTCAGGCACTGAAGCACTCAGTTATATTTTAACATGTAACTGACATTGTTGTTCTTTGTAAAATCACACTTAAAAGCCACCCACACACTGCATGTGTATGTATATATACTGGCTTCCAAAGATTATGTCCCTGCACTAACTATCAGTAGTAGTGCCTCTGGTTTAATACTTGCCCTGGCCTACATCTGTACTTCTTTCTACTAAGCCTAGCCTGTTTTATCTTCCCATTTACAAGTACAACAAACATTAGTGATCTTCTGCTTCCTACTAATTACTATAGAGTCTACTCTGTAAAATGCATTAAACTTATGTTTTGGAGGTGATGTCAGTACCTTATGTCACAATTGTTTTTACTTGATGATTCATTTCCAGTGGTTACTGCTTTCTTCATCACCAAATTTAGTTGATTGTTATTGGCTTTCTCCTTTTTTGGAGAACACTAATTTGAAAAACTCAACAACAAAAATCACAGGACAAAGAGATCTCAGGCTAATCAAATGTGACATATATGGGTGGCAGATATTATTTGTGTGTTTTCTTCTGGTAATTCATAAGCCCCCCTTCCCCTTCCCCCTCCCCTCCCCCACAAAAAAAAGTTTAGAATTGTTTAGTATCATCTACAGTACTGAATTCTCATAGAAACATATGTACCATCTTTTCTCCAAGTTTATAAAATGAGCATCAATCATGTCAGTTCTAAGTCTGATATATGATAAAACATGATGGCAAGTTTCTTGTTCTTCTTTCTTAATATAAAGTCAACTGGAGCTTGCTTAAAATACTGAACTAAGGGTAAGACTTCTTTTGTAAAGTGGGTTTATAATTGTTCATGGTTGTGCATGCTTATATATGTGACTGTCTATATTTTACTCTACTGTAGACACTTTTCAAAGAAGTTCTATCAATTGTTTGCTATATAACTGTATATTTTGGAGTAAACACAATACAACTCTTTGTATACTGTACAGCTTTTCATCTGACAATCTATATCCTATTTGATCCATTCTGTGCACTGCAAATGTCAAAACCTTTTACACCAAGTTCCTTCCGTTTCTAAACGACAGAACCAACTGGCGTGAATCTCTAGCATCCTCAATATCCACCGAACTTGGAAATTATCTATTTTTAGTTAAAGGAGCATACAGAACAGTGATTGATCCAACAACACTCAAATAGAGATTGAATTTTTTATTACAAATGTTTTTTTTTTCATCACTGTAGCATAGTAAAAATATGGAATACATTTTGCACATGTACCATGGGTCATTCCATCTTATACTTAACAGCTAGACCTATTTGACATACATGTATCAGCATCCCCACTACATCAGCTGTCCATACCACAAATTTCCTTTTCTACGTTCTGCATCATTTTTAGTGATATCTCAGTATTTAAGCAAACTGTGCACATTAAATAAACACAGTGCAGTTAATTCTTTTTTGTATGAACAGTAGGAAAACAGTTACAAAATTCTTAATGTTGTTAAAGTACCAATGGTGAACCCTTATCTGTCAGACCTATTATACATTGGACACAAAAACATGTCATAAATTGGACTCCTAATTTATGGCATTATTCATGTAAGCAGCATTAGTTGGTCTCCAATGATCACATTTATTTATTCATACTTAAAAGTCAGAAGAGAGAGAGAGTTTGAAGTATTTGTATCTATCAACATTTAGGTAATTTAGGCAAGAATTGTTAAAACAACAAAAAAACATTTTAAATGCTTATCTAAAGAAGAACAAATTCTCTACTGTAGGCCTGACATTTCAATGCTAGCAAAATCATCTTCAAGGTATGTACACCACTGGCAGTGAAAAAAAAAAAAAAAAATCACAATATGGTTTTATAGAAAGTTATTTTGAAAAAGTTGATCATGAAAAACAGTACACATTGTATTGAAGCTGCCTGATTAAAAGCAATGACCTGAACGAGCC
>KN883433.1:77464-104251 GCA_000934455.1 Apostichopus parvimensis | reverse complement strand
GTGTTATGTCTGTAGTAATTTATATATTTCCCTTTGTTTTCCCTCTCTCCCCTGCAGGTATGGTGGGGCTTTATTGTATGCCATAAGTATAGAGACATTAGCATAGGCAGTAGAATAGACATTAACAAAGTATTCATACTAGCCAGTTAACAATTTGCACGGTACAGTAATCAACAGGCTACTCAAGCCCAATTAGCCCCTAAGTGCCTGCATACCCAATAATTGCAAGACTGTGGGCCAGACTGATATCTTTCACAGCCAGATTTGTCCCATGAGGGCTCCTACTGTATTGAGAATCCCTGCTCTAGACACTGTACACGGAAAGTACACTTACTGCGAAGCGACATGTATTAACTGAGGAACCGTTGTTAATTTTGCATTTACACTAGATCCTAATCCTATGACATACTGTACTAGCCTACTTGTGTAATGACTTGGAACTGCCGTATAACCATATACCTTAATGCAGCAAGGATACATTTGAACCATGGATATTTGATGCATTTGAAGCATCATTTTTTTCCCCTTCAGATCAACTTTTTATAACTGGTGGTTATAAGAGTATGATGTTAAAGTGAGTAACAATTGACTAAAACAGTAAAATATAAAAAAAAAAAATAGGTTTCCATTTGATGCTTAATTGCAAGTAATGGTTTCTCAGTAACTAATTAAAAAACAACTAACCCACTTCTAGTCATCACAGTTGTAACTTACTGATTCAACCTGATTTGGAAATGAAATGTTTTGGCCCTAGTTTCCCCACAAAACTTTGGGGTCTAATTACTTGTCAGCCAGCTAGTCTTGCATTTACAAGTAAATATGCTCCACTTTATCAGTACAGAAATGTACTTTGTGTACATATATATGTGTCATTTCTTATTCATTGATTATTTTCAAATTAGGGCATTTCTCTTCTTTTTTTCTCTTCCTTCCCTTTTTTTTATACCTTGAGAATAAATAAGAAGCTTAAATGTCAGCTCAATATTTTGTCTTTATCGATGTGATATATTTGAGCTGCTTAAATGTCATTAAGTATTTAAAATGTGTCACACCCAAGTCACTTAGTGTTAACATATAAAAGATCAATTACATATACTATCCATTATTTAAACAGAGCTAGCAAAACAAAAACAAGTCTGTATATTTAAGTACTCTAACAGGTTTTGCTAATCAATATTAGATAAGTTCACCAATTTTATAAGAAAGCAAACAATTTATCACAACTTATCGGCAAATGAAAATGCATTGATTTCCACATTTATTCTTTTTTTGATAAAACTTTTGCTTATTTCAAGATAAAAAAGAAAAGTTAGTTTGGATCCCCCCCCCCCCTGCGTGTCATCAAAGCTTTGATTATTTACTTTAATAAGCTTTTCTGTAATGACCATGGCAGGAATCATGGATGGTTGTCTGAAAGAGCTGTATATAGTAACATAAAAATAGCTCGAGCAGGTCCTAACATTTCCAAATCTACAACACAATTTGCAGCATTTTGCTGTCTTTTTTGTTTGACATTTTTTGATTCATCTAATGGCATGGTGCTAACAATTTTGTGAACATTGATCATCTTGTTCATAAGTTTTGATGGTATCATTACATTGAGCAAAAGCAGCCTTAATTTGAATTGGGTATCATCCAGTGATGCTTTGCTTTGCTTAACTTGCTAATCCCTATAAGGGATCAAAGGAACAGTAGGAATTAATCCATCCTAGACATATCTTGAAGACACTAAACTTACAAATAAATTAAAGCAGCATGTTCAATTGGTTTTGGTAGAAAACTCTTCAAAATCGCTTAAAACTCTGCATTCTATACTTTTGTTATTAGAGATGTACAATATTCACCATTCTTCTGAAGCTTGCTATATTTATGAATTACGAGATGACTGCTACGATAAATACAAAAGTTATTTTATCTCAAAAAGTTGATGTTAAACGTTATTGTTTCAGTCGCAAATGTATAAAGTGTATGCCTTGATTTTATCTTTCTTGGTGTGATTTTAGTTTACCAAAGTATCAAGATAGTGTAACGCGGTTACTGTATTGTTGTGGAGCAATGGGTGTTCTGTGTGGATGGTGTGGAACCATTGTGGTAGTTTAAATCCCTTGGAATTATATAGGGATTATCTCTTCTGGCATTAAGTGAACCAGTTGTAATTATTGGCAGATTATGGCTTTTGGGGCTGCATCAATGGATCGGCATGTGGTATCAGGCTTATCCTGGGATTGTGATGTAACACATGTGATATTTTCTAGGGACACTCATGTGTGATCACATTCATCTCTGTAAAGGAGTACAATTGTTTAGGGATGGTAGGAATGCCCTGTAGTATTTGTGTATTATGTCCTAAGCTAAGTTGTCAGGTAAAGTTCATCATTTGTATACATGTGGTATTTCCATGTATTGGTAAGGGATTTATATAAAATGCATTACCTGGGAGGGACAGAACAGTCTACTCTTGTTGCTGTTGACAGAAACATTCTTGATGGAAGGCTTCATGGCCACGTAGCCTCAAGTTTGTACAACACATCCAGTACAAACACTTAACCTAACTGTACAAAGAAGTTTTCTTTTCAATATATCGCTGTTAAAAATACCATCACCTCTTTGGATTTATTTTGTGTTCATCTTCATTCTCTGGCCAATTACAATATTACATCTTAGGCCAAGAACCCTGAATCGGCTGGCCGGCGCTACTTACAGAGGAAAGTGTTTAATGATTTTAGCATCTTTGTATTTCCTTTAATGATCAGTACAGTATGTATGCCATTATTACAACATCATGGCAAACTAGATGAAAAATACAACTTAGAAATGATTTAAGTCATAATCTTATCAACTTTCATTTCATATAAAAAAGACAAAAATTTCACATTTTTAGGTCGTCTCATGTTCGGGCTGTAAAACTGTTAAAAGCTTACGTGGTCCAATTGAAATGTTCGTCCATCTGTTTCTTTTAAATGTGTCTATGATAGTCAACTTACGTTTCAGTTTGCTTTTGAAGAAGATCCTACTAGGATTCAATTTAAGACAGGCCCTTTAACTTTCACATTTACACTCAACAGAATCATTGAGTACTTAACTTCATTCTACATAAAGTCTGATACTGTATCTTAGTTTCATCAATTTCAATTTCATAATCATGTTGAATAAATACTCAAAATGTTTTGTCAAATAACTAAAATTTGGCTTAAAAAAAAAAAAATAGAGATCTACTTCAACATTGTATTCATGTATGCTTATTGTGACATTAGAGTTTGATTAGAATTAGCTGAAGTTTTATGTACTGTCAGCCATACATCAGACAGCTGCCAAGTGTTTGTGTGTGGGTCTTAAAGGTAGTCAGTATAGGCCCCAAATTATAGCAAGCTATAGTTTCTAGAAGTTTTCAAAAAGTGACTTTCCTGGAGGACTTTACTCTCCAAATTGTTCTCAGACATTTTTAAGGAACACACAAGATGACTGAATGTCCCAGTGAGTAGAATTTCCTCAAAAGTTGTAATAAAAACAGTTTAAGAATTTTGACCAAAGGTGACCATATTTGAGTATCTAGCATATTTGGTGCCAATACAGCATACCTTTAACTACACACTGACAGGTTATAAACCTATCATCAAGCTAGAGGTGAGAATATATGCAGTGAATCTTTCCAAGGATGTCGTTTTTAATTATTCTGAAAATAAGTCACTATAGTTAAGGGGCGCCTTTGCCCGAGCACAATAATCCTTTCCTTGCATATATGAAAGGTTAGCTTCCATACACACGCCCACAAGACGACACCATGCAGAGAAAGACATTATTTAAATAATAAATTCCCAGTAGTCCTACAGTATCTCCCTGCTTTATCAAACTTTTACTTATATTTACAATGAAGTAAATATTCAAATCTACAGTGAAATATGTGAACAAGTTTCAAAGTAACTGCTTTTATATGCAAATGAAGGATTAGGAAGTATTTAAAGGTCATCAGCATTATTCCCAAATATGCTAGAAAAGTCAGATAATGGTCACCTGTGCTCTAAGTTCAACAAACATCATTACTGCCCCACTAAAAGCAGTTACCCATATACCGAGATATTAAATTAGCTATTTTAGTAATTCTCAATGGCTGGGAATGATGATATGCAGGATCGGAGCCTCTGGGAAAATACTTCATCTTTTTTAAGCACTTTTTGGCTTACTTAAATTTAGTGGAAATACAGTGGCATAGCCATTGGAGGGAGGCCTGGAGGGAGGCCTGGAGAGAGCCTAGGTCCCCAAACATCTGTCACGCACCCCTCAAAATTGTCAGAAATGTTTTTTCATTTTTTAGAAAATAAGTCATGCAGGCCAAAGATCCCCCTAGAAAATCATTGCATCAAAGTTTGAACTTTGAACTTACATTACCAGGGTCATAAGCACTTGAAGCAACCACAAGTTCAATCACATTATTATGTACCATGTAAACAGAATACTAAAACTGCATCACAATAACGAATATACAGAGAATCAAGGTAATCATTGATAAGGACTACATTGGATGGATCTAGGCTAGAGACTTTCCACTTCCTGTCATACCTTAATTAGGAACTTCCTGACAATACCATTGCAAAGACTTGCCATTATCTATGTAACACATATACTTTAAGTACCAGAAGTTACAGTAAGTGTGGCATGCATAGTACAGTAGGTCAGTTAGTTATTGGAGTTGTTTTTTTAAACATAATATCAAAAGACAGGGTATAATGTTAGTGTTTATATGGAGTTTTTGAAACAGTATTGAAATTTAAGATTTCTTTTTTGTCAGGAAATATTGACAATTTTATGTACAAAAGTTGTTAGACATTATTTTGTAAACAATAAAGTGTGCAATAAGAATTTTGTTTATGCAACTCAACTATTGATCATATGTTTGATTGTGTAGAGTTGTGGGAGTTACTAATAATGCAGATTGACATGATTTGAATTTCTTCCAATTGAAACTTAACTTTATGGATCTGGTGGGGAATGGAGTGGATGAGTAACATACCGTCCATGTTTAATAACTACAAAAATTTTCAAACCAATTACGAGCCATCATGCACTACATTAGAGTTGTAAACAATGCTCAGAGTTCAGGGCAGAGCTCTGTATCCTAATTCCTAGTGTAAAGGCATTTTTAACCCTGATTGAACAATATTTATCCGGGTTGTGCCCATGTTCTCAGTGTCCAGAATCAACTTTGTCAAACCGTTTTTGAATCAAGGTTATGCTCAGATCAAACATGACATCTAAATGTTAGCTCTAAAACATCATAGTATAGTATATGTATTGGACAAGGAAACTACTCCTTCTACTGATGGCATGATCAGATGCAGTTCAAGTGTTCATCACTCTGTCTTGAAATACCCAACAAATTTGATAATATCCTGACTTATCACGATGTACAGGCCGGCCCTAATGAAATAAATTATTTTGACGACTGTGTCAAATTCCGATCAGCTTTTTTTGTCCTACTGTTACTTATACTCTTTCATTTCTTCATTTTGCAAGAAACCACAAACAATTATAAATGTTTAAAACGATAAAACTGCTTTCGAAAGATCAACATAATTAAAAGGGATACCAACAAGTATTTAACATAAAAATTTAGTTAGTATAACACATTATGTGTGATCATGCATGGTCAAGGAGGTTTTAAAAGGAATAATTTCCAATATAATTCCTTTTCAAATGCAGTTTTCATGATCCCACAGAAAAAGTATGAGATCTTATTTTGCCATAAAAAAATAAAACATAAATATAAAACGAAAAATATGAAGAAAAAATATATGAAAATATTAATAATAATATGGAATGGCCAACTCTGATGTGATTTGCCATAGAAACTGTGTAAACAATAGACCACTACATCCCATTTATTCCCAGCTGGTGTAAACAGGAAATCACATTAAGGCTCTTCAGCATGTAGAGGTCAGAGACCAATGACGGTCACAGGACTGGTCATTGGTTAAAATCTAATCAATTAATAAAAAACAGACCACAGAAATTAACCAGTAAGAGTACGGTAGTAACAACTTTTTTCTGGATTTCTTGCGGTTTGTAGAATATATGAAACTGATGAAAACTTTTATAGATTAAGTTACTTCTTATAAACTAATAAAAAGTTTACAAAATACTAAAGAAACGCTGATCCTAAATGAAAGTTTAATAGTGACAACAACCCATGGATCTGAACTGAAAGGGATAACATCAGTTTGACTGATGAGACACACAGATCCCCTTCTTTTTAAGAGATGTTCTCGTAGGCTAAGCCGGCTATGAATCACATACTGAACTTAGTAGGTAATTTGAAAAAAAGAAATAAGCAGCAAATGTAGAAGGAAAAAAAATATTGAACAGTGTTAGTACTGACATAAATGAATCAAGGGTACTGTAACTTTAGCATCCGAGTAATTTTAATAGCGTAAGTTATTTTAATTGATCACCGCTCTCTTTTCTTATCACAAATGAACATAACAGATGCTGCCAATGTGTATTGATATGTTGAGGCACACCATCAATCATAAGACTGTAATCTAAACAATTGATAAAAGGATTCCTGGACATGAAAAAGAAGAGAAAAGAAAAGACAACTACTTTTAAGAGTAAACGTGATTTTATTGTCTCAATGTGGAGTAATAGTCGGGATAATACCTTTTGAACATTTCAACAGAAGTAAAAAAAATTTATATAACTTTTGAAGAATGGAATGATCAGACTTGCGAGCTAATGACAATGAGAACAGCAAGGAAAAACAGTGGTTTCATAATTGACTTTAAACAGATTTAACATATTTTGCTACTACTTCTGTTCTTATCTAATGAAAATATGGCACTGCAATTATTTTCCAAAGTAGATCAACTTTAATAGCTTTATTCAGTTTTGAGGACTTAGAAAAGTCAATTTGGTTTAATATTTAATTATTTTGGCTTAAGTACTCGAAATATCTATTACTCGGTGGAGGAACTAACAAATCACTTCCAATGCACTTTGTACTGTGTGACTATTGCCCATTTTGAACAAGCTCTTTAAATCAGTTTTCTCACAAAAATAAAGTAAGAGAGGCAATAAAATCACTACATTATCAAGGGTAAAATGTATGTATTGCCTTTACCATCGTCCTCGCTTGTGTTTGAAAATTATGACATAGGTTTCCCAGGAAACTAAACGAGCAAGTTTACATTAAACTTCTTCTCCTCTGCTGAAATTATTGAGAACAGTTTCAGATTCACAAAGTCCTGAACATAAAATGCAATCTTTGAAGGAATTACTTTAATATATCAGTAGATGTTTTATCCAAACAAACTGACAGATAAGGACACCAATCACAAACAGGGTCATACCCTCCCTCCACGGTGACATGGAATCACAAATCAATCACACAGCCTTAGGCCCTGTCAGAAAGGTCCTTTATAAGGTCCTGCTATACATGTAAAAGCAATCATGTTGAACCTGCATGAGACCTTACATTACATATCTATTGTATGTTAAGCTCTTTAAAAGGTATGTTGATTGAAAATAATAAATTGTTTTGCGCCCGTTTTGACAAATGCAGTAAACAGATTGTCAACGATCATTCCAGGTCATATTCAACATAGCTCTGAGAATCAAACAGCAGACATGTACAAACAGTATGGATCTGGCTGAGCCTCCAAGATGAAGTCGCAATAATGTAAAGGTTCAAAGGTCATCAGTATTGACCCCAAAGTTTAGCCAGTTTGAATTTGCTAAAAACTTTCAGGAGTTACCTACCTGGAAGGTTCTGAAATCCCAAGTTATTCCCAGAAATTGAGAAGTGTCCAGAATTAGACAATTAAAAGTCTAAGTGAGGGAGACTGCTAAGAAGGTGACAACAATAAAATGAGTGTTGAAATTTGAATATGAGTGACCATTATTGGACATTCTAGCATATGGGAGTAATATTGTTGATGTTTAACTGGGTGTACATACTGATGGCATAGTGGTGTCAAGATGGATCTAGCCACTTTTAGAAAGCTGTCAGAGTACACTTCCATGGTAATGAGTTGAAACAATTTAATTCTTAATTAACTTCATGTTACACTTGTACAGCAACTGTAAAACAGTGAGTATTTGCCCATTTATACAGCTGTTGTTAATAAGAAAGTTAGAGTTCAAAATTGCAAATTTCCACCTATATCGACCTGACCTCAAATTCAAACACCAGTTCAGAGCTAACCCATATCCCAAACATTCAATTTCTCTAGTCTAGGGAAGATTGGCATTAACCTTTTCTTTCGATATAACACAAGGATGACATAATGCAGTACAAGGAGGAGCAGGAGGATTAGTATATCCACTCTCTCCAAATAAGATTGAAAAAGGTTATTGCTAAAATGGCCTTTTACACTTGGTACCATGGGTATAGACCGAACTCATTTTGCTAACTTAACAATCTAGCCTCCAACAGTCATTTCTTATCACTGGGCAATGGCTCAACATTACAACCAAGATACAGTATATTGCAACTAGGGTAGTATGCAACCCCAACATTGTAATGTCTAAAGCGATATTGGTTAATATTTTCATTGCACCAATGTTTGCTTAAACACGGCATTGAGTAGGAAGGTGATATTAAACTGGTTTTCACAAAAGAAAACAAAGGTTGGACAGACTCTGGGGTCAGCGGGAACGAAAGGGAAAAGCACAGAAGTGTCAGGGGAGAAAAGGCAATTATATTTATATTATGAATAAACATAAACTGACATTTTCATACCTATTAGCTACTGTAAGCCTGAACCAAGAAAATTATTCATCCTATTTAAAATTTGAAACCCTGAGAGTCAAAACACCATCAGCCTTCCTTCCAACCTTGTGGGCAATTTCGCTTCCACTACAATGTTCAATATTTTATTGGATCTGATCTTTTGGATGAATCAGTTTGCATTGGTAAAAAAAAAAATAAGCTTACTGCATGATCAATCAAGAGGGTTTGCAAAGTGGCTGAGGTTTTATGAAAACTTCTGCCTTGATTGCGATATAAATGATTGATGAAAATATTCCAAGGTGGTAATAGTTAGATTATCTGGTTTCATGGAAAGCCACACCGCTCTTTCATCAAGAAGTTACAATATGTTAAATATAAATGGCTTTAACATCTGTCTATACAGTAGCAAGGGGAATTACTTAGAAACATCAGGCATGCAGTTTGCAAATTATATATATTCAATCAAAGCGAAGGTTAAATTCAGAATAGGAAGATAAAGTCACGGATAATATGACGAGCATACTGATTGGGAAAAAATATATGGAAAAAAAATAGCAAAAAGTGCAAACAGAATTTTAACATATATTTAGTTAATCTACAGCAGAAATACACAATATAATTGACATCACATATTTACTGTATATATGCACTGCAAAGCAAACCAAGGCAAATCCATTGATGTAACAGTTGGACTATGGAGGGGGGTATGTGGGGGGGTGGTGTTTGGTCTGCCCATGTGGTGTTAGGGCCTGTGGCATAGCTATGGGGGCATGGACCTGTACTGTACTTAAATGTTTGTGAAGTTATCAGGTAAATTGCAGAATTTTTAATTGTTGTTATTGCTTCTTACGTATTTGCTCAAACTTCACTTCAATAAACTTATTGGAGAGAAAAGCTATTTTTACATATTTCTACCTCTTGCTGCCCCTGTACATTGATCCAAATCATTGGGAAATTTACATTATTAATACATTGCCAAGCAAGCGGCCATTTTGATCGTTCATAAGTTGATAGGCTTTAACATCATAAATAATTGCCAAACCTCAGTGTACTCATTATTAATTTGTTAATTATACAATTGATGGATTACTTAAATCAAGAGATACTGTATGGTACACTTCATAAAATCCAAATTATACATTGTGGCAATTAGTTGAGAATGGCAAATCATTGCAGCTACAATATATCACACTCACAAAGTTACTCAAACCCTCAGTAATACTGTAGCATAAGGGCAGATGATACAATGGATAAAAGTGCCCTGTGTCAACTCTCCATTGCCAACAATGTGTGTAGGCCTACTTAACAGTTTCTTCACTGAAGCACTGTATCAAAGGAATAAATTTATAAATATATTTGAACACTTGAAGCAGATATGAAAAGTCTGTTGTACATCATTTAGTGTGCAAACAAACTCTTATCAATCAGAGATACGATATAGCATATGCTGTAGTAATACTAGGCACAGCTGTGCAAGGACCCATATCCCAAATGATAACTATCAATCGATCTTTCAAACTACCGATTTTATCATTTCAATGACCGTGGAAACAAATTTGAGAAAATTGAAAGTCCTGATACATTTTAGAGACTACTGTATTGCAACATTTTCCTGTTACATTAATCAGCAAGACTACCTACCAATTATAACACAATCAGCCCCATAATGATTGCTTAAACCCAGTATTGGTCAGATTCATGTTGTTACAATTAACCTAGAAAGAGAAAAGATGATCGACTCAAACATTCACCGAGGTATCATACAGGTCATGAATTTCAGGCTACAGCATTTACTGGCAAAAATGCAGTTGGATTCCCTGTTTGATAGTAGAAAAAGAAGACCTTGTATTTTTCGGTCAGTAGACATTGAAAGAACATAAACACATTTATAAGTCAGTTTAAGGCAATCATCAGTCATAAAATCGACATAATTTCCCTACCTACTGAAACATAAACCATGTACTAAGTGCTTACAGTATAACAGCAGCAAATGTTATTGGGCTTCTCCATATACCGTAAGCCTGTGTAGTAACTGATGTGTGTTGTCGTTCAGGAAAATGCCACTTGTATTTGCAAATAGCTAAAATTGTGAAATTCTAGGCCAGTCATTTGTTTATTTTTGCTTTTCAATACACATGTAGTGTAACAGTGGAGTGTTAGCTCAGAGGTTATCGCCGGTGCCTTCCAATCATAAGGTCCCCAGTTTGAGTCACTCCAAGATTAATGTATGTCATCCAGTTACAGAGTTGTTGACAATTGACAATTCATAATCATGGACGTTTAATATGAATGTAAGAGACTGATTCGGTCAGCTTGCGGCTTTGATAAGCCAACGAGGCTTCTTCGCGAGTTCCTGCTTGCAGGAGGATCTAAAATACATACATACATGTAAAACAGTGGTGTACAATATTTCTCTTCAAGGTATGAAATATATTGCAACGTGCATGCCCTTACTTTAAAGTTGCAAACATAGATTTTCTTTTGCCCCAACAGATTTTACTCGTCCTGGACTCATAAAAGGATTGTAACATCTCATAAAACTGTCTTTGATGAGTTTTCTAAATCTGTATTAGTCAGTAGTAAACACAGAAGAAAATAACATAAAAGCTTTCAATTATTTACCTATTCCCCTCAACTCAATTTACTCAATCACCCTGGTAGATAAAGGTATAGATCATATGTCACCACAAAGCTGTCAGAAATGCAAATTTAAAGCACTATTCTATCGACTGAAATTCACACTGTTCTGCCATAAAATCTATTTTCTACTCTTGAAATTGACTGCTTGAGGCTGACGGAGATCCATAATTGTAGATTCATTACAAATAATTGATGGTGCAGGATCTATATTTATATATTTGCTCAAGGAAAATTTCTATGAAGCTGAAACATGTTCCCATGAGTTATAACTGGTATATTTATCTGCTTCAAGGGTTAAACCTAATTAATAAGTTACAAATATATCAATGGAATTCCTACACTAGTTAAAAGCTCGGTCAATATGAGATTTTTTACTACTCTTAACATTGATTCAAGTGATTCAAGTGATTCCTAATTGTATAGTTAACAAAATATATACAGTAGGAGATATCTTCTCTGGAAAAAATAAAAATTTTATACAGGTGAAATATGTTTGGTATTAAGCTGTATACACATCTGCTTCGACAAACTAAATACAAGACTATATCTATCGAATGCTATACGTAGGTACACTAAATGAGAACTTTACGAGACTCAAGCCATTCAAAACTGTTGATTCAATTAAATATAATTTATGGTGCACAATAACAAGGAGGTATACTTCTCTAAGAACATTTCTATGAAGGTGAAAAATTGTTGGCACAGGGAGTAAGCCACTGTATAATCTGCTGGAGCTTAAAACTATGAAATATTATGGACTGCTATTCCCCATCATTGGTATGCTAGAGACTCATTGTAGATTCAGTATACATATTTTATGGCACAGAATCATAAAGAAAGGTGAAAAGTAATTGACAGTAACCAATATTAACTGTTTTCCACGCGAGGTCAACTTATAATTTCCTAAGATACTGCAAACATATGTATGCATATTATGTAAATTGCTTTATATGAGCTTGTGGTTGGCCCCTACAATAACAACTTGGAAATCTTCCAGAAACAACACTGGGTTCATTTGCTAACAAGAGTTTGCCAATGGATACTAGAGATGGATCTTAACTAAATTGCAACTGCCTAGATGTTTAATGTATTGTAGACAAAGGGATATATACTGTACATAGTTAAGCTATGTGACCATGCAAAACTTATTGTGAGAAATTGTGAATCCTCATTTGCTGAAAAATTTAAGAAAGAGAAGATTATCTAGCCCTTTCATTTAATCCCAATTTATTAGATTAATATCATAGAATGATAGCCAAAAGTTAAATTATACAAATACTCTTCAAAATTTGTATTTTCAAATTTAACTTTTTTTTTAAGAATTCTACCAGCTGACTTTATTTGACCTCAATAAAACTCTGAACTCTTCCAATCAAATACATAATTATTGGAAAAAAATAGTGAAATTTGGTAGCAGGAAGACAGAACAATTAGAGTGGTCACAAACTCGTATACATTGAATTCTAAAACATGTAATTCCATGCATTATTGAGGTTGAAGATCAAACTAAAAATTTCCACAGTCAACTCTTCAGAGTTCATTTATTATACCTTTCTTGAAGTACAAACATAGATGCATGCACAAAAGTGGCAAACATGTCATGTGTGATACATCACGTTTGAAGAGCTGCATTTTGCCGCTTTATCGATCGTTTCTGACATTATTACCAACCGTACAGACAATTGATCTAAAGACCGTCACAATTCATCCAGTACATACTGTAAGCTAGCTCTTAGCTTGTCACTCAATGAATGCTCTTCAGGGATTGGGTAATGGTTTGGACACTCCATTCTGACAAATGTGATGCCCAGACATGCATTCATATTACGTTAAACGTTTATAATTCATACACAAATCCAAACAAATATTGATTCATTCATTTACATACCAATTTCTCAATTATTTGATATAGCACTTTAAAGAGAGTCAGTTCTTATATTTTAGTTATTTTTAAGGGAATAACAAAAGCTTTAACACACATTTTTAGAAAAGAACAAGGATACGGTTGAAAAAAATACATCAAGCATTATCATAGCTCCTCTCTCCAAATAAGAAAGTACCTACTGTAGGCCAAGAAAGATACTGATAAAAAACTGTTGAAAAGTGTTTGGAATAAATTGTTCCAATGGACGCCACTGATTTAAATACCAATGCAATTTCCCTCATATACCAATCATTTAAATGGTAATGATATTGTTAATCAGAATTGTACCACAGCTTAAGTAAAGTGACTGTGAAACTTATAACTTTGCTAGTGTACAAACTCAGCCATGAATTTCCATTTTGCAGATACAAGGTGATAAAATCTTGACAGTACTCTAATCTAGTCTGAAATCAAACTTGAAGGCTTGGTACTAGTTTGGAAATGTCAAAGGTGCAACCAGAGGCCTTCTGCAAGAGAAGCATACGTAAGCAGTTCGATAGGCCAGCTATGTTGGCAACTTGACAGAAATACTTCTTGTTTTTTTATTTTTTTAAAGATGGCATAAAGTAGAGCTTGTAATGTCCATTTTAAAACTTACTTGAAAACTTCTAGCAATTATAGCATGCTATAATTTTGGGCCTATACTAACTACAGTACCTTTAAAGTACAGTACATGATAACATCCACAGCAAATCGCTGTGCAACCTTATAGGCTTCTGAAAACCAAAGAAAAGACATGCGGCAACACTGACAAGGGACAGTTCTGTATACAGTAAAGGATTTCTACAATCTATGTAATGTAATGTTCACATTTAACACACCATCAGATACCAAAATAGAGGGGTAGGAAATAAAAATATAAGAGTCCACTGGAAATAAGAAATTCTTTCCATATTTAATAATCTAGAGCAAAGTAATGAGTGTTGACCTATGAAATACTATTAGGAGATCTATACCACGGAGTGTTAGCTCAGTGGTAAACGCGCCGGTGCCTTTCAATCATAAGGTCCCGAGTTCGAGTCACTCCAAGATTAATGTATGTTGTCCAGTTACACAGTTGTTGACAATTGACAATTCATAATCATGGACGTTAAATATGAATCTAAGGGACTGACTTCAGCAGCTTGCGGCTTTGATAAGCCAATGATGGCTTCTTCGCGAGTTCCTGCTTGCAGGAGGATCTAAAATATATATATCAATGACCTCTTCTGTACTCTATCAACTGAGTAAATGCATTGTTTTTAATGTCTCATCACCTGAACTGTAGCAGAGAACTGTTTTAACCACATTCTCTAGTATCAAAATTGCAAATTATTCAAACCTTAAAGTGCCTTGGGAATCTTTGACAAGAAATCAATACCTATAAAAGTAAGCTTTTAAACAAACTTCTTAGATTGGTGATGTGCAAATAATGTCAAAGCGGCTTCAAAGGGGATCGAGATGAAATTAACTTCAACCTGAAAATAATTACATTAGCATGCCAGCATACGGTTCTATCGCATTTTTTGATAAGCTGAGCAGGCATGCGGGAGAATTTTATCTTCCTATTCGTAACTCAAACACAATAAACAGATCTGCCGCACATGCCATGTGAACTATACTGCATACAAAAAACGAAAACATAAAAACAAAAGAAATGTGAGCACAAAATGATGAAAGTATGATAAAAAATATAGCCACTGTATTGGTATTGATATTTGGTATTAAAGTCTCAATACGTGTCTACTGATGAATTTCGGAAAACAAACTTCCGAAGCAGATTCAATATTTCTTAACTTCTAAATGCACTCTGACCAGGTGGGTTAAATGGAGAAAAGCTGTCGCAATCGAAAGAAAGAAATTTATTTTCTGTTGCCCTTATGGGGCGTACGATTTACCGTAAAATCACTCCGACTGCATCAGCACGTTCATTACACAAATGTTACTTATATATCTACTCGTATCATCCACTTTTTTTACCCAATTCCACAGAGGAAACGTCTGAAAACACCTGCTTATTTATTGCAATGGAAGGAAATGACACAATTTTGCAAGCTACATCCGTAAGACCAAAAGAAAGATACTATTCAAGAGAAGGGACCTAACACAGGCTAGCCACAAAAGTGAAAGTAGTCCTAGGCCTAACGGTCGTAAACAAAACAAAGAAACTTGATTGGCGCATGATCTATGGGACGGGGCTTGCAAATTTTGATTGAAGTTTGTAGAACCTACGGACTCGGTAATAAATCTGGAGAATTTTATTCAGCTCAAAATGTTTTAACTATGGATACCTCAATAAAAACAATAAATATTGATATGGAAATTGCATAAAACGGTGTCACTCTCACTGAGCTTTTAGTGCAGTAAGCTGGAAAGGTCGAAGTTTAAATTTGGTAAACACTACCGAGATTTAATTTGAAAATGTAAGCAGCATGAGTTTATCTTGTATTGAACAAAACTAGCAGACAAAGTTTTCAATCTTTCAATTCATGGAAAATAGATCCATCAAAAGCAGATGAACTATCTGTAAGAAAATTTATTATATAGTGACAACGTATTATCCCGTTTATGTTTGACAATCTGTAATTTACTCCTGTAATGAACAATTACTGCCAATTGAACAATTCCAGTGAGAGTGATACGCATAGTATAGTACTGTTAATGTAGTCAGAGCAGGTATACCAGTACTACAGTAGTCATTATTATTGGTCTTAAAATGTAGCATGCTTAAAATTGTTGGGAGTCTTCAAAAGTACTCTTCTGGTGTTCTGGTTCTCAAATTATACCTAGACAGTGAGGATTACCAAAATACACACACAAAAAATGTCTCAGGGTGGTAGTTACAGTTTAGAGTGGCTTTGAAAATATGAGTCTGGAAGACCATTATCTCACTTTCTAACATATTTGGAAGCACTAATCAAGTGTTACATGTGCAGATCTAAAAATGCTGACTTACTGTAATGATCCTACCTAAATTATTACAAGCTGACCACAAAAAAAAAGGCTACATTAATTTCTATCAACTGAGCTGATAACTATCATAAATTCACTTGAATGCTTTTCCTGTACAGTTCTGACTCCCTACAAACTTGGTAAAC
Source organism: Apostichopus parvimensis (assembly GCA_000934455.1). NCBI lineage: Eukaryota > Metazoa > Echinodermata > Holothuroidea > Aspidochirotida > Stichopodidae > Apostichopus > Apostichopus parvimensis. The sequence goes on along the minus strand of KN883433.1, from coordinate 87,885 downwards.
TTGTACAGTATATAACAGTGCACTAACTAGGTGAATTCCTTTGTACAGTGCCTTCATCACCTCTAGATGTGTTATGAGAGATAACAGTTTCCAACAACAACGAGATAACCTTATGATGTTGGAGATTAGCAATAATAATATCCTTCAGTATACAAAACCAATTAATATTGATGTGCCAAGCATTATAAGTCTTGGTATTGTCAAAAGGATGTATATATACTCAGCTAACCCCACACACTGACAGTGAAATTTAACTCCTCTTTGTCATTATCATAAGAGATGAGGTTCTGTTAAGATAACTCTGTAATTTATCCCCCCACCCCTGCCCTCTCCCTAACTCTGTATGACTAAATGTTTCCAAGAAGAGGCCAGAAATAACAAGGCTTTACACTTTGGTTCTCTCACCATATATGTTAGAGATGAATCAATGATCATAAAATGATGGAGTGCCATAAAAAGGCTTTATCAAATTATGTTCCAAACTCTACTTCCAAGCTCTCGTAACGTGCTACACTACATTCTTTCTTCAGGTACTTAACATTGCAATCCTAAGTGGAGAAATATTTAAGCCTATTACATATATATGCAATCACAGAGACCGAACAAACGACATCATTTACCATCTATATCATTGTTGGATCCATAAGTTGAGAGACTTACAGTAGTACTAGCATTTATCATGAAAGCACAAGCACACAGTTAATGAAGTTGCAGCTTGTAGTCCAAGCTTTATAAGGGTTACTGTAGCTTTGCAGAAATAAAAGCTTTTCCTCTGATCTAGATAATGAACGTAATATCATGTGTACACCACACTAACATGGCCTTATTTTTACTTTCTAATCATACTTTGTAAACAGATAATGAGTTCATTACCTGATAAGAGGAAGTTATGAATATTTAAACATTTTTCAAGGAGAAATAAACCCTGGGGTTTTGCAGTGACATCATAGTAGAGACTAACATTCTTACACCCTCTGTGTAATAACTAGTCAAAACTATACCTTTCCCCAAATTTCCAGGAATTTTCTGACTCTTTTTTCACACCTACTGTGTTGGCGGACAACAAGGGAGCTTCACAAATGATGTCAGCGAGCCACATCATACGGTAAACAATTCCCCTCTCTGCATATGAATGGTACACTTGTTCTCGGAGATTGTTCGGAACATGGTGCAAAATTGCAGAGTGCCAAGCATTTGGTTGAGTATTAACAGGAAAGGGGAAGAAGAAGCAGGGAGGGGAAAATAATATTATGTTATTCCTGACAAGAAAAGGTTTCCAGAGAAAGGAACGTACAAAGGCACAAAAGCACCAAGCTTGCCCCTCCGTCGCAGAAATGTTACTAGTGTTGCCCGTAGTAACTGCCAGTGTCGGCCACAGATGCGATCTGTTTAGCAAGCTCTAAGGTCTTGTTGTCTCAGTTCCTCCACTATGTGTTCACACTCGATTTGATAGCTGTCAAGTCCAAATGCATCCATGTTCTCTTTTTTTCAAAAATTCCCGAGCCAAGAAGGTGTTTCGGAAGAAAAATTTGACTACATATTGCCTTATTTATCATGAACTAAGGAAATAGGAAATGTTAGTTCAAGGTGTTGAAATGTGATATGTACGTGGCTCGCTTACGTCACAAATTTAGCGGGAACTATCTGAATTCAAACAAAATGGAGAATGCCATTGGTGACAATTAAATCACTTTTTAAGGCTGCAAGAACTGTTTTCAAGCATTCGTGTTGCTTCTGTCAAAACATTATCCTCCGAGCAGAAAATGTTAGGGTTTATTTCCCATTTAAAGAGTATACTTTAAATAAGAAACTCTGGCACTTGAACCTGGGACTAAAAATCTTCTTTATACTTCTCTGTAGTTTTAGTACTTTTAATAGGTAAACTTGCCGGAAATGACGACCATATCCCAACAGGTACTTTAAAGTAGGTGTGCTAGCTACTGTGTGTATTTATACCTTACAAGTTAAACATAAAGGAAGGAAATTTTGGCATTTTCTGAGTCCTGGTTGTTGACCTTCAACAAAAATGTGGCAATAAAGCAGTTGTTGTCATGGCATCACAGCCATTAGAACATACTCCAGGAAGACATTTCCAGAACTAATCGATAATCACAAACAAGTTTTCAGGAGAGATAATGTGAGTGCAAGTTTGTGTGCAAATTATAGTTCAGGTAACACTAACATGGCATTTCCCTATTAAGTATTCTACTGAGGTGGGGCAAAGCAATCACACATTGTATATTATAAACAATATATACATGAGATAACCAATACAAACTTCATAGTTCAGGTGTACAGAAACAGGTTCAGTATTTAAAGCCAAGGTATTGGAAAGTATGACCAGTAGATACAAACCAAATATACTTAAACCAAGCTATACAATTTCAATTGATTTCAGCTAGATCTCAGCATTATTCCAAAACAGACTTGTAACTTAGTTATAGTACTTTACATTAAGTGAACTATTAATAGCTATGGATAGTGACATCATTTTATTGGTACTGTTCAGGGAATAATTAAGTGTTCCAAGTTTGTGTAACAGATTTCAAGAATCTGAAATTATCTCCTATATAAATTACAATGGTCTTTATGTAAAAAACTGCTTTACATCTTTGCACTTGTATAGCAATTTGCCCATTTTTCATAGCACTTTGTGATACGATACAGGATAAATTATTTCCTGTAGTTGAACTTAAACTAAGTTGAGTCATCATTTATTTGATGTTACTAATGCCTGAACATGAAACAATTGTTACATACATAGTATTTATATCTAATGCCAGATCAGACATTTACTGGATTTAGGTAGAGATGGATGTACAAAAGATCATGTCAGCAAAGTATATTGCCTGGATGAAAACAAGCAGTGCTCATATCGTTCATGTCACCATTTGTAAATTGGGGAGGGGGGAGGGGAGGGACCAGGGGGGGTGGGACCAAATAATTTAGCATAATTAGCAAAATTTAAATCTATGTTGGAACAGAGATTAGTTTGTCCCTTAAATTACATTTCCACAGTTACAAATGCAGCCTGACTGGCTACCCTAAGAAAGGCTTGCTATAATGTAATGCCATGATTACATTGTATTATAAGGTGTTCATAATAAGATGGACATTATGACAAATGGGATGAAAAGGCAACTGAGGGGCAGAATTATCTGAGAAATAATATTAAAAATGATCAAAGTTTGTCTGAACTATCATGCCAATATCTTTCTGGATTTTATCTGAAATAAATTCATTCAAAAATAAATTCAACAATGATACAAACCTAGGATTGACTAAGATTTAACGTAGCCTTTAGGCAGAAGCATACATTACATGTATAACTTACGGAACGAACAAATGAGGGGACACGTCAAATTACTGTACGGGAGTACAACCTACAGTACAATCAATTAAATGCAAATTAATTGTTCGCATTATCGTACAGAAGAAAAACAACACACAGTACAGTAGGAAATTGTGTAATATGAGGGACACTGAGAAGCAGAGTTACTGTTAACATGCTAGTGAATAGTGACCATAAAGAAAACAAAAACAACGACACTTCAATTCAACAAAGATGTTCTTTATAGACAATAAATGTTACTGATATGATATATACATTGCTATGACCTATTTTAGAGAAAGGAATAACACCAAACTTACAGTACATGTTCTAAGTTTTGTACAAAGATAAGCAACAAGATGTAAGGGGTTCTTAGGAAGGCTTCTAATATTAAGATGAAAAATTGACAGATTCCCACTTTGGTTACTTATATAGTATAACTAAAATGAGATTCATTATGTAATTAATATTTGTTTGAAACATTTTTAGATATACAATTTTCAATTTTAGGTGTTTGCAAGGTACTCTCCAAAGAATCGATCATCATAAACATACTCATTGGTATCATCCCTAAAGAGATGATCAAGTTAAGTGTAGTAAAGTTCTGTAAGGTCATAAAACGGAAGAAATACAGTCATCTTCTTCTGTATTTACTATATGGTCGGTCAAAAGTTACATTTGAGTTACAATCAAATTAATGCTCTAAAATGGAGGTTATCAAGGTGAATAGTTTTTACAATAGGCCTATTGAAACAACAGGACCAAACCCCACTGTGCAAACCACATATAGTGTAAGAAATCCACGAAACATTACACCCAATAGCAATGCAAAGTAGCAATTGCGAATCTGGTTCCTGGTGGGGTTTGGACCCAGGAACCCAATTAACTGTGTTGAGGCAGACATGTAATATCTGGGTATGAAACTAAGGCTGAGGCAACTTAGTTAATCCTTGAGTTTAAAATTACATTTAGTCAAGTAAGATATAGGCTAGTATTATATCATATTAATGACCCTTAAAATGCGTAGCCTAAATTAGGCAACGCGCGTACGCAGAAACGTGCTGGCTAACTGTGAGTGTGGAGATTGACAGTTTCAAGACGACTAACACTACTATAACAGAATGGTCACCTCAAGAAGGCCTAAGTTATAGATTAAGTTGCTCATGCAGTAAGGTCCTGTATTTAACATGTCTTTACATTTTAATAGAAAAGTTAGCGCAGGTCCTTAAGTTAAGCACGGAAAGTGGGTATTCCATGGCTATGTTAGGTGAACTTCCATCATAAAAAAACTGACGGTAGTACCAAGCATAACTTAGTTACTTATGGAAGTTAGGCCTAACGTAACTTCCAGTTACTGGTTAGTAAGGCCGTTCGAGTACTGTATTGTTCGCTTACCTGGTATTGGGTCACTTTCACCAATTGATGAAAGAACCAGAAGAGAAAGGAGCACTTCGATGGAAACTCGCATAAATAAACTTAAGTAATTCATGTCTGTTATATGTTTTCTTCACCAGACTTGCAATTCCCGATATGGTCTGGGAGGTTTCAACCAATCCGTTTGTCGCAGGTTATGGTACCTTTCCATTAACAACGTCGCACGGTCATCCCCTTATTCACTTTCGAATTATGTAACGTTATTGAAAGTTCAATTCATAGCAACAATATTCCAAACGATATTTCATTATTCCAAATTAGTTTCCAGTTCAAGATTTTTCCATCTGTAATGAACTGCTACTAATTTCAATGCTCGGTAAAAAAAAATCCATGAAGTCGAAACGCCAGTAAGAATCCACTAAGCCTCCCGTGAGTTAGTAAGTGGTAATAAAACGATTGGTTAGTAACAGTGCAGACGACATGTAACGTTATACGATTTGCGTGTGTGTCTATTATATTCGTGATTCAAGATTTCTGATTGAACGGAAGTGTTCGTGCACTTGTCTCAGGGAAACAATTTGTGGAGAGTGCGACTCCTCTGCCATTCTAATCATAATACATACTCCCTCAACAGGATGTGGGCAATTTAAATGCAGGAAACCAGTGGACTATTCGGACATGTTAATGACTTGCTATTAAAACACCGTTAACGTCTTCGTATAAATGACCAATGGAGATTCAACGAAATAGTCTTGACCGAGAGGGCTTTTGTGGTTGATAGAAAACATTCTGGATGTTACAATTAAGACTTACTACATACAAGTTGATCTCAATTAACCATGAAGTTATATGTGTAAACTTGCGGTTTGAGGTGTATAGTTTATCAAGTCATACACCAGCCGTACAATATGCATGGTTTATTGTACTCTAGATTGGTCAGAATAACAGGACAGCCTCATGTAATTGCATTGTTGCTATTGCAATAGAAAAAAGATCCAGTTCTCAACACATTTGATACAATTTTGTCTGGTCAATTGCTATGCTGTGTTGCAAGGATAACTTTGGGAAAGAAAGAAATTCAAAGTAAGCTGAAAGAGGCTGGTAAATGGATCAAGGTTGGCATTCGGCCTTGAAGTTTGCTATCGCGTGCAGGTGAAAAGTCACTTTCTTGGCACAGTGTCCGTAATCTATACAAAAGGAGTGAGGCAGCTAAAACTCGCAGGCTAACGGTAGTTGTACCTCAGCGATCGGCGGATTTCCAGTTCCACAAAGATTTGAAACTGGTAGTTGCATTGGATTGTACTATTGGTGTGACTGCTCTGACTAAGCCACATACAATTCTAAAATAGTTGCATACCAGCTAGGCTCAACCTAACTAAGGGAGCAATTTGATAATATTCATTTATGTGATACCTAATTATGTGAGGTATATTAACCATCTTAAGCAAAGTCAACAACCGTTAATGTTCCGCGTGTTGTGATCAACATATATCGCATTAAGCTAATGCAGAAGTCAGACAGTGGTTAAAGGTTGTTCACTGCATTCTGTCAATTGAAGGAGCCTCTGTATAGGTTCTTGAGAAATCATTGCTTCCCCTAATACTATCCGCCTGAACAATCAATAGCACAGAAAATTATTTCATTAATTATATAATAGTCAATAGGCTATATACGGGCCCAGCCTTACTAAAATAAACTGAATTTATGCCGTAGTAAAATAAGAAATACAGTAGTATATAGTGCCGGTATCATGTGCAACAAATATATACGTACAATACGGTATCTCTCACAATTGTGGCCCATAGTGGTACAAAAATCCATGGGCCGCATGGCGTGTTTATGCATAGCCCTATAGCGTGCATGTAGATGCACCAGCTTGCACTATATGTACTCGTATTCGTTTTCTCTCAATTTGCTGCCACAACCCCACCGCCCCACCTCCCCCACCTCCCCCACCACACATCCTTGTTGTCAAAAAAATTGATCATTATGAATCGAAGATAGTTTAAATTTTCTTGAAACTATAAGAGTCAACGTATATGCTACAGACTAAGCTGATACAGCAGGACGTATAGACCATGCATGTTTGAAACATTTAACCACCAATTCAGGCCATTGAATACCCTTTTTTTTATGTTTCAGACACTGGTTTAGGGAACAATTCAGTGGTTCAACGTTCAATTCAGTGGAGCATAAACGATGCCTGCTAGCTAGTCTCATTCTCTTTGTCCTTATAATTGTATCTACATAAGCTAGTTCATGAAACCTTTGTATGCGACGCCATGCCCTGTATAAGATACTACAGGTATTTATTATGTTCTTTGGTATTCAAAGTAGGGATCGCGACCCTCTTCTGGGTCGTCAAAAGAATTTAGAGTTCAGCCCAAATATTCGGCAGAAAGAAAGAAATTGCCAATATAGTTGTGAAAAAAGTTGAAATATCCTGAACATGAATGAATTGAAATTTGCAAAATATAACTTACCGTTAAGTTTGCAACATATACAAAACATAAAATAATTTGCAGAGGGAATGTGAATACCTCCTCCCGTTGATCGGCTTTCCTCCGGGCCACCACATCCGCCACTGAAGGGTCGCCGAGATGATGCAGGTGAAACTTGGGGTCACCAAGCAAAACAGGGCTCTTGACAGACCGTGGATGGAACACTATATAGTAAAGTACCGTATACAACGTGACATGGATACGAATATAAGGTGTCATTAATTCGTTAAACTCGTTAAATCATCACGGCATGCTAGAATTTGTCTTCGAAGTGTTGAATTACTGACATAGATATATAAATTTCTACCAAATGCAGAAACGTATCGAATCGATTTAAAATTTAGACAATTAAACATTTTGCAAGAAACCGACGAACTCACTGCTCACGTTCTTCCCATGTATACAACGATTATCCGCAAAATGTATATGTATATGCCCATGTAGAAAAGTGATTACTTTAACATTGAACTGCAAATAATCTAAATGATAACGTCCTTCCATTTCTTGATTTTTTTTTTTATATTATTAATATATTCATTTTATCGGTTAAATGAATAAGCTATCATGGTTCTGTTGCAAAATGTTGATTTGTGGATTTGTTTTGTTTTTGTGGAAATTTAACAAGGGATGAGTTTGTCATTTTTAAACGTCTGGAATGAGCGATTGATCACTAAGTAAACGTACGGATTTGAACAGTTTTATGCAAATTGTTAACATATGAAGTAAAAAATAAATCATGAATGATGTTGAAAATTGTTAATATATTTGCAGAGAAAATTTATTGTTTCAACGACAACTTATATACGTTTACATGCATAAATGATGGGCAGATGTTGGAGACTATAAACGTCTTTGGCTTATATACAAAAACGTCGTGAATGGTTTTCTCATGTGAATAAAACATGAGAAATTTTAAATCCCACGCACGGCGTTTCGATAATTCCAAATCGCTCATTTTTGGGGGAAAACAGCACCATGGGTTTCCAGTGAAAGCTTATAAAAAACAGGAAGTACGATAAAGTATACGGTAAACAAACGCTTCCGGTTTACGATGTCAACATGCATGCACCTGTGTGATGTTTATTTGTAAAGATCATCAAACCACTGATTCTGCGAACAATGTGGGCACTTGGCGCTTATGAAATTCATACATGAAGTATGTCGGGCCTAAACTCACAATAAACCACCAAGTATATATGTCATGATAAATGTTGTTTATGTATATGTATGTATATGTTTATGTATTTTACAATGCCCCGTCTCCAATCTCCATCCCATCTCCCGTCACCCGGCACCCAAGATTGAACCATCTGTCATCGCCTTTGAATGGCGTCAGGAAGGGGGGGGGGGGGTGAGCAAGCATGATCGAACCGTGCAGGTTAGCAAAACAATTTTTAAACAGAAATCAGACTATTAAATATCATTACATTGGAAGGGTAAGCAGACAGGCACTATTCACAGAAAGGAAACATTAAAAACACTACGAGGGAAACTTAAAATACCGGGAGGCTGCCCCAGACCTAGCAAACCCATCCTCCCGGGATGAGATTTTAAACTAAGAAAAAAACAGCCTTTGGATGTGAAAGCCGGAGATTTTATTCAATTGACGATCGAACTTGGAGGTAATGCCTGGCTGGCTTTTAAATTCATGATCGAAGATGCTGCAGCTTTCTGATTGGTTGACGTATATGTACATACCCTCAGAGAAACATGCTATGGTTAATCGATCAGAATGTAATTGCATCAATTTGACGCTTTGAGCATTCGTGGCCTATTTGTTTAGTAACGACTACAAAGGATACCACTACTCTCCTAATTTAATAAACTGAAATTTTCGACTTGTGTAATTGATTGAATCTTAGTCTATACCCAATGCAACTATATTGACAAAATAACTAGATTAGAAAGAAAAAAGAAAACAAAATCTTCAAGTTCTTTCTTATGCATGAACATTAGGACCAATTCAAATTTGTATCAATGAACTTAGTATTTTGTAAAGGTTTTTATTATTATCAAGACAGCACTGTAACAAATTTGTCCTTTTTTATGCTAGCGTTTGTTTCGTTGTTACTTATCGATAACCCTCAATGTAATTAAAAGAGATCTATGTTGTTACATAACCACGTGATTGCTACTATACAGGGAAAAAACAATATTTGTTTCCCCAAAAAAGTCAAGTTCATCTTTCCTTGCGTTTGTAAACCTTTCAACTGCATGATGTTTATGCTCTGATTATGTATAGAGTTGTATTTTTATATGGTTGCAATGCATAATTTGTAGGCCTGTGTTTTACATTAATTGGTGATATTTGTTTTGACAAAAAGAAAGAAAAGAAAAGAAAGAGGCCTATAGAACTCGTTACGGAACGCGGAAAAGGACAATGTTATATTTGACGACGAGAACAATTTGCGTATTTACTTGGCAAATTGACTGTGTAGTATGGGACCATACGCAATCTATTGTGTGATGGGCAATGCACACTTGTGTTTTGATGAGTTTAAATAATGTGGTGACGATATAAACATGTTTAATTTGAAGATACAAATTAATTCGGCGAGTGAGACAAACATGTTTGTGAGTCTATGACGACTATATACAAACACTGTGCCGGATGCAGCACAATTAATGCATCGAAAACTACGCTGTTGCAGCCTCATATGCAACGCTGAGAAGTTGAAAATACAGTGTTTCATACCGTTTCCCACTACTCGAACCCAATGCTTATAGTAATTGCAAAAAAAAACATTTACACCTCAATTGTTACCAGCTATTGATGAAAAACTTTAATGGCCTGTCTCGTACGTGATGTTAAGAAACGCTGCTTCGATATGCCAAGAATGTATACCTCCACCTCCATCCCTCCCCGTCCCACGCTTCCCTATCTGGCCCACCCTGTCGGTCTGTCCTGCCTCTTCAACCCCCCCCCCCCCCATTCACCTTCGTTTCAGCCTATACACATATACGATCACAGTAGTCATATATGCAAACCTATATACAAAAAAAAGTCGTGGTCGGGATACTCACCTATATACGGGGACCTATACGAAATACAGCATTGTATTACATTATATATAACATTTTATACAACACCTAATTATATTCCGGCCATTTGATTGGTCAATTGCGCGTCGATTGCATGCAATATCCGCTCTATTGCACGCTATGCAATAGAACCATGCGTTATACTTTTTTGATAGCACTTTTTTCAATGGTAT
>KN883433.1:0-37069 GCA_000934455.1 Apostichopus parvimensis | reverse complement strand
TGCTGCAGATAAACTTGTAATGTTTAATGTGTGACAGTATGTGTTCAGTTGAAAGCTATAGATATATGTTAAATCTGTTAAACAGTATCTGGTGATTTGTCAGTCTTAGCATCTCGTCTCACCTAGGGCTATTCTGTTGTTAAGAGTAAGTCAGATTGGAAACAGAGATCTGAATGCGAGCTGATCAAACCTTGGTGGTCATAAATAAAGTTAGGCTATAGATGAAAAACTGGGGAAAGTATAAAGTTGCTCTGTCAAATGTCCAAATTGGGAAGATCAAACAGGATTTGAAAGAGGCCACTGGTTGTTCATGGAGTGAGGAATACTTGAAAACAGAGTAATTACAATTTAGCTACAAAAATAGACTCTACTGGGTTCTCTAATATACTGTACTGTCTACAAATTGCATCTAGGCTAAATATAGAAAAAGAGAAGTTAATTTGGAAAAAAAGCATGGAGAGGGATGGAAGGAAGGAGGGAGGGAAGGATGGAGGGAGGGAGGGAGGAGATGGGCAGGATGGATAAAAATGTGGGGAAGAGGAAGAGGGAGAGTGAGAGGAGGGAGGGAGAGAAAGAGATGAATATGCAATGTTAGATGTAATTAGTTTGCTTGGTAAGGTTGCTAAAATTGGTGCAGTAGGAGAGATGAGGCCCACCTTGAGTTATTGGTTGCATAAATTCAAACCATTGATGTTCTGGGTTACAGCTATGACGTCTTCACACCTCACTTCCCTGTCTCTTCACTACAACTACACTCTGGCTTCACTGTGCTTCGGAATCTTCATATCTTGCAGTGACACAATCAGTATCCTAGTACAAAAGTCGTAATTCAGTCCTTGAGGGGATTCTCATTGTAGATTAATTACTACAGGGAATAATATAGTATTAGGATTTTGAGTAGTAGTTTTGCAAGCAGATAGATTTTATCTTACAAAATACTATGGTTCCTTTATACATACAATACAAAAAAAAATGCTATACATTTTTTACACTTGTAAAGAAATTTGCCACCTTTGCATAGCATTTCGCGATTTGATACCGGAAAACTATTCCCTGTAGAACCCAAAATACATAACTTTTCTTCAAAAGTCACTATTAAGTGCTATCCTCTTCTTTCTAAGTTTATACTTTTTTACTTTCTTTGAAGGATTTTAACTTGTTGTAGAATTTTTATATAACTTGTAATGATTGATAAATGCTGACATTGACGAGATAGCCGCACAAAAGATAACATGAAAACTGTAGGCAGTGAATGGCGCTATTGCGATATAGAGAGTAATGATGCAGGCACTCAGTACTGAATGAAAATCCTCTATCAGCTTCTGTCTCATGTTCTGATATAAATCCCCCCAAATATTTTATGGGGGGGGGAGGGGGGGGAGAGGAGGGTTGGTGGATGATTGAGACTGTTCATTAAAATCTAAACAGGATCCATCGCGGTTTGCACTGCCTGCATTTTAACAATGTGTTGCTAGTTTTGCGGTTTTACTCTAGTGTTTCCCTTTTCATATTCAACAATGAGAAAACCACAGGACGTTCGTTAAAATTGCCGGATCATTGAAGTGCATTGACTTAAATTAGGTAGAAGACTCTCTCTATGCAAGACGACATCCCTGACTCACGTTGTGACACACGTTGCAACGACGATGATGATGTACACAACAGGTACTAGTGCTTGTGTCGTATTGTGGGGATAAACTCCCAGCCTGTGTGTTTAACGAAGGGTTAAATCTCTTCATTAATTGGGTGTTACCAGGAGGGAGGGAGAGACTTTATTGGAAGGGCCAGCTTAGTAGGGTGCAGTGGAAAAGTTTTGCAGTAGTTAAGGGCTTTATGAGTAAACAGATCTGGTTGTAGTGTAGCCTGTTAGGGAATGTGTGCAAAATAGTGCAGTCAACCAGAGGACTGTGATCTCAAGTAATGAATACGGATGCTACAATACGAACAGAATATGAAGTCAATTATATTTATAAGACTTTGCGGTTCTTTTGTTAACGTTACAATTGTTGCGAGGGAATGTTACCGCTATTTTGTCCCTACTTGTAGTAACTGTGTCATGACTTGTATCATATTTCAGAGCAGTTTGAATACTGGTCTTGCAAAAATGCTTGTTGAGAGAGTTGGTTGCAGTGGGAATGGGGGGGGGGGGGGAGGCCCTGGGGGTAGGTGATGTGGGATAATTTCAACATGACAGAAATTTTACAGGGGAACTCTGGAAATATTTACAGTATGTAGCAGCTATCAATCTCATTGTTTGCTCATGATCGACTCGAAAAGTGTTTTTTTTTTTTTTTGATCAACATGTCAGCCAATTTTCGTTAAGGTAAAATTTGATAATGTTCTAGATGATTTGTGTTAATTATTTAGATCCTGGGCAAAATAGAAGCAGGAGATGAACTGGATATATATATAGGTTATGGGGTTTGTTGTTACAACTGGTGAATTTTTCTGTTATGCTTTTTTTTTTCAATATTGTTGATTTAAATATCACTGTCACACTGTGAGTGCATGTTGTGAACAATATAACAAGTAGTCTTGGCTTCTGATTGCAATAAATGTCTACAGTATATAGTCATTGACGGCAAAGACAGGGCTAGATGTTAGGCTGATAACAGCAAATTAATCACGCGAGATTAATAGGCAAAAATTACGGCAGTTTAGGGATAGATATTTCAGTAGGTAGAGCAAAGAGCTGGTTTGAACCGGAGGTCACTGAGTTTGAATCCTATTCTAGCCAAATCTAATCAAATCTGTGCTCTTTTCTAGTTACTTAGTGTTTTGGTCAAAATAGTTTACACTCGATGCATAAGAAACATGCTGGACTAAAGGTTATATCATAGATACAACGTCCACAACCCCACTCACAAAGGGAAGATTAAAACAGAAAGAATTTATGGCGGGAGGCATTGTCAAAAAGGTCTCTAGACTGACAGAACATTTCATGCCAAAGCTGTCAAATGGGAGATAGATCTTGTAAGCCATCAATTTAAAGAACCGCTTTCCATATTACCGGATAATTCTTCTTTGGGTTTTTTTTTTTGTTGTTTTTTTTTTTTTTTGTTTTCCCTTTTGCTTTTTTAATGGCTTTTTTTTTTTTCTTTTGGGTTGTTGTTACATGCTGTTTCTAAATGCCGTCTTTGGATAGCGACCCACTGTTTGCCCTTGAGATGAGCATAATCACATTTGATCACCCAACAAACTATGGTTTTACTCCAGCCTGGTTTAATTTGCTTGTCCAGAGGCCAAAACAAATATCATAAAATGTTTGCGAACGGAATCCTTAAACTTTGCCTTAGTGACCGAAGTATTATGAAGAGTTTTGCAAAAATTTCTTTGAAAGCGATGAAAAGCATATTTCAAAATTGAACATTTTTTGCGTTGTGTTGGTAATATTCTAACCATGTCTGAAATTCTCAATATTATGAACAATTTGAAACTGTAAATATGCCTTTAATAAGAGTTAAACTTCCCTCTTGTACAGGTGACACATTTGCATCAAAGAATGCTTGTGAAGAAACATTTGAAATTATGGAATTGACACAGAATTGACATGAAGGAGTTAAAGATGGAGGTTTGGGATGGGGGTGGGGCCAGGGAATGGGGAGGTGGAAGGAGGGGTAGGGATGGCTCATTCTCCCGTATATTCCTTTTAAACACACTTTATTCTCACTCTTGAGACAATCAAATTTGTCTAAATATGATCCATTTGTTTGTCATCCAATGTCACATAAAAATTTGTTTTCTTTGGCATTTAATAATTTCTATTCCTACATTGGCGGGCCTGACAGGACACATGAATGCAGTGATGAACAAGTTATTAAATGAACTTCTTGAAAGTGGTTTTGGTAAAATTTGATGGGCAGTTTGATATAGTTTTGTAAACTGACTCTATACTAGAGAGGTGGTTAGTGTAACAATGGTCATCTCTTTAGCCATGATGACCTCACAGCTGGTCATTAATTCAGTCAGTACGGTGATTGCTATCGAAGAGTGGTTTTTTCACGTGGCATTATCTCCCTGCGGTGTGGGCGGTGGTTGAAGGTCAAATGGGAAAGAGATGTTGATTTGTAAAGACATTGCACAGACATTGGTATTTATTTCATATTGAGTAATTTGGGAATATTTTTAAATCGTTATTCACTTAGGTAAAATCAACAATTTAAGGAAAATTTGTGATGAAATTAGAAATGCTGTATTTTGATACCAAAGAAGATGGTTTACCTCTACTGGAAACAAAGGTGAGTTTAACCTTGACCTATGACCTCACCTGAAGGGGTTAGCCTTTCATTTCTGTGGAAAAAGATGAGAAAATGAATCTTTCTTTTTAAGTGGTAGAGATTTATAGTGGGTAATGGATAATGGTTGCGGCAAAGAGGGGGTGGCATATAAGTGGGTGGGTGAAGTGTGTGTTTGTGGGAAGGGGGGGGTGGTGGGAGGGTGAAAATTCTACATCATAGAATTAGGAAGTTTGAAGGTCAATTTACGGGTCTTGATCTCATTCTGGGATCTGTATTATCTGATGGATTAATGAAGTGAGTAGTGTGTGTGTGTGAAGTGGTAGACTACTAGGATGGTTGGTAGGATGGAGTGGGGGGGGGGGAGGGATCGGGATGGGGAGAATGATGTGGGAGAGAAAGGGAGGAATTGTATTTGACACAATCAAGTAATGCCATACTGAGCCATTAAAAGAAAAGAAGAGGTAAATTAAAAGATAAGTTAAATTGAAAGATAACCTGTTGAGCCAGTTCAATAAAATCCCAACGGGAACGATGGAAATTAGAAATGTGCTTTCAATTAACATGAAAGTAATATACACAAAGGGAACCATAACAAAGCCATACTCTGGAGAATTAACTGTCTTTCTCTCTCTCTCACTCTGTTGTCCCCTCTCTTGTTGAAAGATTAGAAATAAATCTCTTCTTCAGCCAATAGGCAGCAAATAGGTCGTAAAAATAATTTTTTCCTAGAAAAATCTATTTTGGACCAGAGAAAGGAGGAACTTAATGTAAGCTTCCTGGTGAAATTGGCAAGACACTTTCATCTGAAGTTTACAATTTTTGTACCAAAACTGAACTTAAAGTGACCCGTTAGAATTCAGTGTCAAATTTTTCAGTTGTGTGAAACCATCTCACGATAGATCCTGATAGGATAATAATATTTGGTCGCTATTGTCCAGCAGATTGGAAAAGTAAAACAGTAAATGAAGTACAAGTTTAAGTTATCCAGCAAGCTATCTCGGGCCCAATGAGAACCAATCTTAGCTATTAAAAATATGTCGTGTGATCGGATGGTACAAGTTCTAGGGGAAGCCCTCAAGGACATGACGAATGAAAATGGGATAGCTTGTTTTATAGGAATTATTTTGGAAGTTAATAGTGACTAGCAGCTCCCTGGTAAAGGTAACATCTCTTGCCATTCCATTACATGAGCATTTGAGAATAGTTTGCAAGTTTGTTCATAATTGGCCACCACAGATGATGTAGAATACTCAGTTATATCTTCCACTGGCCAGTGTGTCAATCATTTTTCTTTTCATCTCAATATTTTTACCTCCAAGGATTGCTCAATAGATTTGTACGACTTGCTCTCAATTGTAGTAGAGATTGTAGTAGTAGAGATTGTAGTAGTAAGATCATTCAAGATGCACGTTAACCAATAAACAAAGCAGTATTGTGTTTACACTTAATTTATTCTGCCAGACTGATTAATCGAGTTTAACTAATTGTCCGTCAGAATTGGACGTTCCTTCAAAAGGGGACACAAACCCAAGCAACACCTTTGGCTTATAAGACAGAGGCTTATAAGACAGAGGCTATATAAGACAGAGGCTCATAAGACAAGCTTATAGTTGTGATAAACAACTCCCCAACTTGGCTAAGCAAAGTCTTGGTATGTTTGGGAGCTATCCTGGTAATAAACTTTGTGTCTGAGAGCTGTCATTTTGTAACACTTTGATGTCATAATGCCAATATGATATAAAACCTTCTCTTTGTGTTGTTTTTCATATTTGGAAGATAAAATGTTACCAGTGTTGACAAAGAAACCCATGACATCATTAAGTCATGTTAAGATGTTCAATACCTATGTAAGAGCCATTTTTTTTACAGAAGAGATACATTGTAATAACTTAAAAGAACACATAAACAATTGAAGCACATGGGACTCTGTGATGTCATATTTAGACATTTAGATGAAAGAACATTAATCTGTCATCTTTCCCAAATGGAATACGAGTTTTTCTTAGCTGTTTGTGGAAGTCGTCTCTATCACATGAAACCATTAATGATGGACATT
Organism: Apostichopus parvimensis; assembly: GCA_000934455.1. Taxonomy (NCBI): domain Eukaryota; kingdom Metazoa; phylum Echinodermata; class Holothuroidea; order Aspidochirotida; family Stichopodidae; genus Apostichopus; species Apostichopus parvimensis. The sequence continues at coordinate 30,775 of KN883433.1, read as the reverse complement.
GGGTGTGTTTCTCCTGTAAACTTTGACAAACAACACAGTTGGTTTCCCAGCAAACTAATATGTAAAATGCAGGAGTGTAAAAATGATGAGACAACCTAAGAGGCAGTATTATCATCATGTAGTTACTCAATTCAGTCCTGTGAGATTTAAGTGTTTACCTTGACGACCGGTTAATATATAGGTACAGTAGTCTGATGTGTAATATACAGTGTGTGTTGTATTATTTATGTAAATGCAAATGTTGTTAAAGATTTAAAACTAAAATTAGAAAAGAAGAGGAAGAAAGAAAGAACAAAAAAAGGTGGTGAGGGAGGAGGGTGTGGAAGGAAAAAAAAAAGAAGAAGAACCCCATAATAAATAATTTGTAAGAAAATTTGTAGGGTACTGATAGCACTCACCGGACATTTTTTTTTGAAGCATTTTTTTTAAGCACGAACTTCATCAATTTAGATGAATGGATAATTCGTATTAATTATACATATAAGCTTGGGGACAATATACAGAGAAGGTGAGGTGGAAGACAGGCTGCCTGTAAATGAGAAAGGAGACAGACAAGACTGACAGACAGACAGACAGACAGACAGACAGACAGACAGAGGATACAAGGAGAACAGATACTTGAGACAGCTGTGTCCTGTTGCTTATATATTATTTCCAGCAGCAGTGTCACCTACTTAATCTCAAAATAAGACTGTAATTGAGCAATTGAAAAAAAATAAGACTGAAAACACTGTATCTCCCTATTTTTCTTAAATATTTTTATATGTATTTTTATATATACTTTATATATTTTTGCATATTTTATATATATTTATATATTTTATATATTTTTATATATAATTTATATATTTTTATATAATTTATATATTTTGAATATATTTACATATATTTTTGGCCAATTAAACATCGCAGCCATATGAGTTACTTCTAAGATACTTAACTCCAACAACTTTGTGCCTGGTATTTCTATTTTAAAAGGTTTGATAGATATGCTGTAATATCATAATAACTTATTTTGGCAATTCTTATGAGTATCAAAGCCAAACCGACCTGAAAACATATATGAAACATGATCATTTCCCCCTTTGTTTGGCCAATTTTGTTGCCAATATCGGCATCTTTTGCACCTCAATCTGATGGCGGCTTTGGCACCCAATGGCCCACCGGTTCTGTGCCGATATACCATGCAGCGAGTCCACCGGACAGTATTAAGCTGTTTTTAAATGGCTCATCCTGAAACCAGGCTAAAAGATATCCCGATCATCAACAAATATTTCAAAAGAGCGAGACAGATGTCCTGTATAGCACTTCTTCTGGTCTCTTTCAAAGTTTAAATTATAAAAGTTTAATCGAGATCTTGATTTTCATTAAGTTTCCTGCTTTTGTTCTATATTTGGCAAAAATCTAAACAATACGACAATCCATGATTGTTCAAAAGTAGAAAATTTTTGTTGGACAATAAAACTACTTTTATATAAAAAAGCCACATGAGGTTATTGTCAAGTCTGTGACACAGAGAACAATGACATCCTTGTAAATTCACCACTATTTATTGCCCCCTAATAGGCTAGACGGTGAAATAATGGTCACTCATCCTCCGACTTGAGCCAGCATTTTTTTAATCACCTTTGGTCCTCCGTCAAAGTATTTCTCTGAGATATTCAATTGTGTAATTGACTGGTCCTCTGTCTGGGAATAAATCTGAAGGTGTTAGAGAATCATTTGGAAAGTACATTTGAACACTTTGAGCAATATTTTAGCATGAAAAAGATTTTGATCAATTCTGACATCCTTTAAAAGTCCCCCCCCCCCTCTTCCTCCCCCCTTTCAGCCTGAAGAAAATCAAGGTGACCTCATTAATGGTAGTGCTATGATCAAAGTGAAATTAATGGCAAAGTACTTTGGATTCCTCTCTTATCAGACTAGACAGCTGGGTTTGAGCGTTCAGGCATAAACTCGTCATGAGCAAGGCACAACTTGGAATTTTTAAAAAAAAACCAAACTATTCCAGAGTTTTATACGTACAGTATTGCTCGTCTTGGAATGATATCATTTTACACTAGCCCCCTCTATACATGATGTAGACCCCTCCCCCACCCACCTCTGCATTTAGCCTTGTACTGTTACATATTATGTTGTAAAGACGTCATCTGGTTCAAGTAAATGTCAGCCTCTGAAAAAAGGAGAGAAGAAAACAAAAGAAAGAAAAAACGAAAGAAAGAAAGAAGGAAGAAACATAAAGAGAAGATCAAAACATCATTGGATGAAGATGAGTCATACTTGGGTGTACTTATGCATATTCATAATATTCAAATAGTTCTATAACAACATGACGGTAATGGTTTCTGGGTCATAATATTCAAATAGTACTATAACAACTTGACGGTAATGGTTTCTGGGTCATAATATTCAAATATACTATACCTTGGGTATTATGGTTTCTGGGTCACTGTTCTAGAAACTGTATTTTCTCTTCTTTTGATTATTTACTGAGTCTTAGCTCTGAGCAGGTCCTACCTGCTCTCACATGAATGTGTACTACTACGGTATACACAGTGAACAGACGAGAAGTAGCTTGGTGTGTCATGTCATTAATGAACTCTGAAACCACATACCTCTTTTAATTTCTTTGCATACTACATAAATATTGAGTTTTATTGAGTTGTAAAATTAAGTATTCCCTTATTGAAGTAAACTATCCTTTTAATGCCAAGGGAACATGTTGATGTTCTTGGTAGCCAGTATAACCTTGTGGACATTTGGCGCAAATTTCCTCCCCTCACCCTCCCCCCTCCCCTTCTTTTTCCCCTCCCATATCCTCACCATTTGCACCAATCAGGTTACAAATATTTCAAGTGTGTTATTCTTTCTTACCCCTCTGGTTCCCCTGTTGATGCACAGTTTTCCAGCAGAAGTCACAACTGATTGTCTGTCCTTTCGACTGACCTCCCGGCTCCCCAATTGCTATGAACCTTATTGTTTGCCAACATTTTAAGGAAACAATAAACAGAATAGTTTTGATCAATGTTGTTTAAGTTTGATTTATTTTTGATTGATTACATTCCTCTCCAAGTTTGCCTTTCAGATCTATTGATAGCAGGCAACTCACAACATTTGGAGAAAAACACACGTTTTTAAAAATGTCGTTTTTCAGTTTACCACCCCAGACTTTGCTTTGATTTCGTTTAGTACCCCTCCTTAAGTTAAGTTATTTTCTTATGTTTGATCTTATCTCTTCTAATCCCTGTGTCAACCACAGATGCTGTTTTTGCTTGAACGGCCTTCCAATCTGCACTTTTCAGCTTTATAATGAAAGATTTTCACATTGAAAAGCAATCATTGTTTGGCATATAATAATAACCTCTAATTCTGTTAGCTCATTTCTAAACTTTGTTGTGTTCCCATAATTCATCTTCCTGTATAAATGACAATGAAAAACGCAGACAGAGAACATCACAACTTTTATCGGAATTATACCACCGGGCTAAAAAAAAAAAATTAATACAAAGAGAGACACACGGTTTTATCATTTGTGCTGGACTTATTGTATAAACATCCGCTGTACTCCCTCACTCTCACCCCTCCCCCCCTCATCCTCCTCCTCCCTCCATTCCACTAATAAAAAATATAGATCTAACAGTCATGTTGGATCCAGCTGCTCTGTAATGTAATATTAGGAAGAGGTGGTTTATTGTTGGTGTTGACAAAAGATCATTCGTGGAAGGGTATGTCACATTGCATTTAAAATGAGGAGAAAAACATGTTTGAGATGAACGGAAGTGGGCTAGACTCATTTAATGTAGCTAATGACAGCTGTGTACCGTACCAACTTAGTAATAAACTAAGCTTATTTAGGAAGTCTTTCATGAATGTACCAAAATGACTGCATTCTCTTCTTATAAACATGAACAGAGGTGAGGATGAAGTTTGGGGTAGCAGTGGGGGTAGGGGAAAATGGTATCACCCTGGGATGGATCCAGGGTTTTAAATAGGAGGGGATGTATTCTCCCTATAAGGTGGGCAGATGAAATTCAATGTCAAATGTGAAATGTTGCATCCTAAAGCATAATTTTATCAATAAAATTAGGTCTTTAATTTGGTCAACATGCAAAGGTCGTACTAGCAGGTACTTTAAGGTTTTTGAGTGAGGTTAAAAAGAAGTGGGGGGGGGGTTGAGGGGGTACATCCTACACACACCTGGAGCTGTGCTTGGCACTCTTGTCCTGTTACATTTTGAGGACATGCAAATGTTTAAAAAGAAATTCTTAGTAAACTCTCAGTATGAACTTAGTCCCATAGGGACTAATTTAAATGATATCACATAGTAGATTGCTAAGCAAATTGGGAAAAAAAAAAATATGTATGCAAATATGTGTGTCAGTTTCTAGTGCACAGTCATTTATGAAACAGCTACCTTAATTTACATATAACCTTTGGGCTGAAAGATCATTTTTACCGTATGAAAATAAATGGACGGCATTTGCAGACTGGTAGTGATGGTGGATGTCACTTTGAAGCTCAAGGTGTTGCCGGAGGCATTCATAAAATTTCACCAAAATACCATTAAAAATAGTCCATAACTTGATGACAAAGCAGTATTTGTAGGTTGCAGTTCTTATTCACCAGATTTGCTGTAAATTCAGACACAGTTAAAGTCTGTTTCTGGATTTTCTTCAAAGCTGCGTACCATCACATTGTAGTGAACTTTTGTGATTTCAGAGATATTGCTGCGTTTAATACCATTTGTAATTGCATTCTGCTCCGAATTCTCGGTTTAAACTTCCTAGTTCTGTATCACTTGAAATATAATTAATTTTCTTGAAATCGAGGTTCTTCAGTGTTCATCTTGTGTCTCTGTTGTTTTTCTGCTGTTGTCTTAGGCTTCATTTTTCACAGGTTGCTTTCCCTGATAGCTCAGCAATATGATATTTTTCTCCTTCAGTTCCCCCCCACCCACCCCCCTTTCATGTGATCTGGGTCACTGTTACCTAAGGTTGAAATGTTCCAGCAGTGATCCAGACTGTTCCCTGACATTGTATAGTTGGGACTCCTCTACATTTTCTCAGGTACGGCTCTGAGGCAATGCACTACTAATGCAATTGAATCAGATTACAACCTTTTTTTCTCTCTTTTCCACAGCACCAGAAGATCAAGAGGTCATAGGTCAGCCACATGCGCTTCAGGAAAGACAGGACGGACTACTATGATGGAAGCTGAGCGTCACAGTTTGCTTATCTGTAGTTCATTCCTCAATCTTAATTGGTGTTTCCTTTCTCAAGTCGAGGACCCATTTAGATAGCGTCTTTGCCACCTACGGTGCACACGAGGGTTATACCAAGCTCTTTGTGTCCATCCATACATTGCTGATGTCATGAAAAAAAAATCGATCAGAATTTTCACAACATTTGCAAGGGCAAAAAGGGAGACTGGGGGTGGGGGGGGTGGGGAGGATCAAGATTTCTGTGAAATAATGGTAGAAAGGTCCTCTGAATATGAACACAAATATGAACATTGTTGCAAAAACTTGTTTGTTTTTATAAATCCACCTGTCCTTTACAAGTTTCCCCCCTCCCCCTCCCAATAACCCTCTTGACAGAAATAATATCCATTTCTACTAGAGTTCATTATTCGTAGTGTTCATTTCTATCTGATGTGACTGGAAGTTACCAATACCTAGAATCTGCATAGTATTCCAGACAATTAAAGCAAATGTACAAGTTTTGCTTTGCCCATGACAAAATCATTCATCTCTTTTACCCCTTTGTCACCCCACCCTATCTTTGCCCAACCCATCCCCCTCCCTAGCTTCTTGAATATTCATAGACTTAATAGTGCCTGCATGTTTCAATAAATGAATAAACAAACGAATGAAGGGAAGCTGATGAAAAATTGACTTTTTACAGAACGGCTGATGATTAGATATATTACAATTTCTGTCTCTTATAATCATATTTCACTTGGGAGAGCTGTTAATCTGTCAACAACCTCTTCAAAAGCAGTGACAGATATTTACTTATTTCTACTTAAATTAATTTTGTTAATTAACTTCCTTTCATGCAATTTACCCGTGGATGATGGCACGTATACTCTATATCAAGTTACATACTTGAAAATTTTCCCGGACTTTAAATGTTCCCTTTGACAACCAGGGACAAAATAGATTATGACACATAGGTTTTAATTTCTTGAGAGACTTGTTAACGAAGTAAGACCTGATTAATTAATCGATTGTTTGTAACTCTGTACATTGTTTGTGCTACAATTGGAGACCTTAATACTTTGGAACAGTGAACAATGACAAATAGAAAAGTACTGCTGTAAAAAGATGTAAATGATTTGTTTTCTATTGTTTTTTTTGGTATCTTTTATAGTTTTTCAAGAGTGGACTGTTCCTTGATGAAAAAACAAACTCTTATAGTGCGTGTCCCACGAACCCGGAGCTTGCTTTACCCCTGTATTACATAATAGCAACAAATAAAGCCCGATGTTTTAGAGGTTCAACAAGACAGGACCTGAACCTGCCATGAATTTCTCAGCTGTTTGATTTCATCTTGTTTTGACGCCCTGGTCGGACAACCTTACCCGTAGCACCACTTGAAGCGACATTTAGGATTCTTGCTCACTTTGACTTAACACCACACATTGTTAATACCATCACTGGCATTGCATATCACAGTTTTCATTGATGATCATAATAATAATAATAAATAAAAATAAATAAATAAATAAATAAATAACATTTATAAAGCGCCTAGTACAAAAAGTTTCTAAGCGCTTAACAAAGGAAAATAAAATAAAGCAAAGCAAACAAACACTATAAATGAAGAAAAAAACAACCGTTTTTTTGTGAGAAAGACGACTCAATTGAGTACATTTACTTCATTCATTTCTTCATACTCAGTCTCCACTCAAGTCATACACGTTCCCGATCTACATAACATATTAAACATATCTTTGAAAATGTAAATTTTTTTTTATCTCTGATCAATTCCATAATTTTCTCTTAGTAATTATACCTGGAGGTGAGCTGCTGACCGCTCTTAATGTTGCTGAAAGTTACTCCTGCCCCTTCACCATGAAACAATGCCAGTCTTGTACCACATTAGAAGAAAGCACGAAATAAGACAGACTAGCAGTTTGACTTTCAGAGGTCACAGGTCAATCAACAGGTTATTAACCACTGCAGTAATCAAATTATCAATCCTTAGGATATTGTAAATTGATTGTTTGACCTCAGATGACCTTTTAATACTTCAAAGAAAAAAACATGAGATATATTTCAAGGGTTTAACTGCGATGTGTGTCACATGACTTTTTAGTAACAAACAATGCAAACGAAGACGGTACAAGCAACGTATCAGATCGGTTAATCTGCGCAAATTAATTTCAGAAAAAACTCGCTAGTTAAATACTAATAGGCATGACATCGCTTTATAACATTTTGGTCTCCTTTCGATATTGTCTTTTACCTCATTGCACAACTCTTGAGACTTAAGTGCACGGATACATAATTGAAAGAAATTGAACTGGAGACAGGGGCAGCCTGCTAGGTTAAGTCGTTAATTTGAAGGCAGTGTCCTTCATTTCCTGTAACGCAGGGTTGTTTGGCTTACACATTTCCTACACAGGAATCCGATGCTGTGTGCAATTACAGGCAGGATATAGAAACGGACAGCTTTGTTAGTTCCAGGTCAATCTACTGCCCTCTAGTTTCGGTTGTATGTTTTAAGGGTTCAATTGTACATCAGGTCCATACTCCTATCATGACGTGTATAATAAATGGTAAAAGATCAGGTGTGCAACCTATATTTTTGAGAGAAGGGACAAGAGCTAGAATCTATGGAATGCCAAAGAGCTCACCAGATATGTTGTTATTGTGAATTAATATATCAATGTTTGGAAATATATGTTCATAATGTGAACAAGAATGTTGTTGATATAAACTATAAGCTTGTGGTGAAGTCCATGCAACCACTTGAATGAAACACATTAAATGTATAATTTTACACCTTGTACAAACAAACCCTAAGCCTCATTTTAAAAGGTTGATTCTCAATTCTAAGTGTCTTGTGTTAATAATTCAAAGTTTGTATAATGCGTTACTGATCAACTTGGTGGTAGGAAGCGAATGTTATCATTAGACGTTATGAAAACAATGTGGATTACCCAACACAATATAGACCAGCTCCAATGGTACATTGTTCCCCACTATGATTCATGTATTATGATTCCTGCTTGGGTTTATGGATGTTTTTACAGCAGTTAATATTATTATTCTTCTTGTATATTACATGTCCCAGGTCTTAGGAGTTGGAATTGTTTCAGCAGGAATCACCAAGCTGAAATATCTCACATGTAGACTTACTGTGCTTTGATTTCCTCAGTTTGGAGTTTAGGGAATAAAAGTGAAGACCTCTCTTAATATACCAGACCCCTTTGTAGTAGTTGGAAGTTTTAGTTTTATTGGAAGCCATGAAGACCTACAATAAGATACATGAACATACCTATTTCCTGATAGTATTAATACATGGTACCACATTTTAATATGCTAAATACAAAACAAAGAAGTTGTGCCACTGTGGAAAGTAGAGTGTAAACAAATCAGTAACCTTTTTACCCCTCCCTCCCCCCTCACCCATGTTCCTCATCCTCTCCCTCCCTATACACTACTTATTGACAGTGTCAATTTAGTGTTAATGCAACTTCAGTTATATTTGAACAATTCTTTGATACAATAATCCATTCACAATAGTTTTCACCTGCCTCACTAGTCAAGTCAAATAATGATGCAAAATAGAAACCAGAATGCAAAAATGCATTGAAGTTTCGATTACTTTATTGCCATGGACTTCTGCTTATTCACCAGAAATAGCTATTATAATATAAATGTCCTGATTTCTACCATGAGATACGCTGTCATGTTGAAATGGTTTCCAGAGTTTGACTGCTGGTGACCCAGGTGACATTTGACCTCTACCAAAAGCAATTGAGTTTTTCTATTCAATATAACGCATCGGCATGCCACTTTTAAACAATCTCTATGCTTCCTAACTTGAGATAAAGTGTTTACAAGGTTTTCAGTGTTTGACATCTGGTGACCTCAGATTACCTTTAACCTACACGTTAAACAATAAACTTCTTCTCTATATGATCAATGCACATGCCAAGTATAACGAGATTACCACAATTTGACCCCTGGTAATGCCAAATGGCCTTTGATCTCCACCAAAAATAATAAGGGGCTTGAACTCATCGTGTCACAACTACGTACTTAATATGAGATTAGTCCAAGCTTTCCTTCATTAGATATCATGTTTACATGTTTTCACAATTTGACCTCTGGTGACCCCAAATGACATTTGACCTCCCAGAAAACAATGATAGAGTTCTTTTACTCAATGTGGTATTCCTACACACCAATTATGAAATTGGTCCAATTTTCCCTTCTTGAGATATCGTTTTTACAAGCAATGCATGACACACACACACTCATCCACCTGTATGACTATAAAGGTTACCATTATCACGAAACCACTGTGATTAAATTGCTAAGAGGTTGGTAAGGGAGGGAGTGGGTTGGTTAGTTAGTGCGTTTTCATTTCCACAACAGTTGAAGATGTCATTACCCAACGGTGTTGGTACAAAATAACCAATTATCTTTACCGAAGTGGGTACAGTAACACTTTTTTTTTAAATGATCTAAATTCTTTTGATTGCCTACTTGCTAAAGTAATGGTCAAGGCAACGTTTCCTGAATCTGATTAGCTCATTTCGCGGCGCGGTCCGGGTTGAAAACTATTAATATACAACAACCAGTTAAAACAACAGTATCGGGCAGTATGTTATCACCCTCCGTTCCATTTTTGAAGAAAAATTGTGATTAAAACATTGAACGCTTCTATCACTTAGCATTCAACTTCCGAGAAAACAACACAAAACCGGAAAACATTTATGAATAACAAACGTTTGATTTGACTGCTTTGAAATCACGTATCACCGGCAAGATGCGTCGAGCGCCCTCTTTTATCGCTTCTATTTCTTAGCACACAACTTCCGACGAACCGAAAAACTTTTTTGAAGAACAAAGGTTTGAGACTGCTTTGTTCTTCAAAAAAGTTTTTTCGGTTTTCTATTGTTCCTCGGAAGTGTATGCTAAGCAATATAATCGATAAAAGAGGGCGCTCGACGCATCTTGCCAGTGATACGTGATTTCAAAGCTGTCAAATCAAATCTTTGTTATTCATAAATGTTTTCCGGTTTTGTGTTGTTCCTATGAAGTTGTATGCTAAGCGATAGAAGCGTTCAATGTTTTAATCGTATTTTTTTTAGCTGTGTGAATTAAACATCAGCTCTGTTCTCATCGCCTTGTGTACTTCACCACATTTGCCAGGTTTAAATGTCTGCACTAAAACTGTTGATATATTGAGTTATTTTAAGTTGATTAATGGTGACAATGTTTGTAAAGGACCATGAACTCAGGTTCATTCATTTATTTTTGTTCACGTTCTTGATTGCAGTTTCATGTGACAAAGTAAGAGGTGGGAGAGACGAGCAGGAATGCAAAAATTGATACCCACAAATTTAGGGGTGGGGGAAGGGTGGGGGGAGAGAAATAATAATAATATAGGCACTAAAAGAATAAAGATATCTAGAAATTCTTGAAAAGGGCAAACAGCTGCTTTGACAAGCAAATCAAAGTTCACTGTCTTTGAATCCCTCTCGTTTTTAAAATTGATTGTCCAGAAAGTTAGAAAATGTGTTGTAAATTGAACATAACACTTAGAAACTCGTAGCCAGTCCAACGATGTCTAAACGAGGTAAATTATAGCTATATGCTATAGTTTGCAAAATAAAAACATCAATAAATAATAAAATTGATTGACAATTTCTCTTGTATTGCATATCACTAAACATAATGCAGAGAACACAGAGGTCGCTCTTCTAATTAATGCTGGAACCTCAGTAACACCACAGCAGGAACTTGGCCCAAAATAAAATTAAAGTAAAAAATTCATATATTTTACTGCTGCATGGCGGACTGTAAACAGCCTACACGAATGCCAAAAAAAAAAGAAAATTAGCTGTTGGAATCATGTTTTCATATCATTAAATGGTATAAAAATTCAGTACGTAATACAAACTACTTGTTGTACAGACATTAAACCTAAATACACATTACATACAACATACTGATGCTATATAAATTCATGGTACAAACAAAGCTACATTGTATTCCACTAATATTCCACGATATTAGAGAAATAAGGTTTCCCAGATCCCAGGGTTGGGGGAGAGGGGGAGGGGGTGGGTGTACCCCCATTTTCAACCCCCAGCAGAGACAGACATCAGTGCTATAAATAATCTATCACATAACGCATCAATTAAAGATCATGTTATTAATGTAAAACCTACATTAATAATACTAGATATTATATAACCTACATTTGAATGCTACAGGTAAAAATGTTAGCTAGCACAAACATTGAGGCTATCGCATAAGCATTAATGACATAGCAATCTATAAATTGCATAAACATTTAATGTGACATTTATCAGTTCAGCAATCTATGTATAGCATGTATACATGTTTATCTATACAGAAAGCATAAACATCAATGCTATATTTATGTATTAGAAAGGCAAGTACAATCATTAATTACAGCAATAAATAAACATGAATGCTATATTTATGTCTAAGAAAGTACAATCATAAATGACATAGCAATAAATCAACATAAATGCTTTAATTACCAAGTACAAAACATAAACATTAGTGCTAGAGCAGTATTTGTAAAGGCATGGAGGCTCACAAATTAATTCTGAACAAGGAACACGGGGGGGGGGGGGGGGTCTGGTCTGTAATGTAAACACAGCCTTAAGGAGATTGCTTAACCCAGAATCCTTCATGTTATTGTCATATTAAACAACTTTCTAGTTAATATGTCTCCAGTATTCTTTAAAACAACAGAAAACCTGATATGAAACAGTCGAATAGGCAAGGCTAAATATATTAGAAAAGAATTTGGAAAATAATAATGATAAACCTTTTTAATGTATATATATATATCTATATATAGAAACATTTGCTCAAATCTGATCATCTACTAAAAAGCACACAATAAACTTGCAAGGAATGCTGAGAAAAATCTTTATCAAATATTTCAAAATAATGAAAGGAAAGATTGAAAAGAAATGGGGAAATATATAACACCTCTTTATCGAAGCCAAGAAGAGATCTGGAAACCTAGAGTCGCATAAACTGTCAGAAATATATTCTTTGCTTCTTATCATTGTTGTCGATCTTACTAACAAAAGTATAGCAACATTACCCACTCCTCACCCTGCCCCCCCTTCCAAACCTTTAGGTCACATGTCACCTCTGGATACTTGTTGTTAATCAGACATATTTTTATTAGCGTAATGTGATGTTGTCATTGATCCAAACTCAGTAATTACTTTGGTTAATTATTTGGAAATATGGACAGGTTTTTAGCACGTTGAAAACCAAGAAATTTGAGGCCAAATGTGGCAAATTTACAAGTGCCAAAAAAAAGGGCCTCTGAAAGTTTTAGCAGAACATAATACACCTGGGATTAAATCTTATCTTACATGAAAAGTCCCTCCAGGCTTTTAACGTCAAACAAGCTGTAACATTTCAGCCTTGAAGGTTTGACAACTACAGTAATTGACTGTGATAAGATACTGAAAACCTACTTCTATTTAAGGTGGGGGGGGGGGGGTGATGGAGTAAAACTTCTTGAGGAATATTTTTACACTGCTTGTTGAATATAAAGTGTTCTCTCGAAAATGTTTCAGGCTTTGATTATATTTGCTTGTCTGCTAAGATGAAGATTATTCTTGCTTCAACATGTAAACATATTTCTCTTTTATTGGAGTGGGGGGGGGGGGACAAATTGGGCTCCTATCTTCACCAATTCAACGAGGATATTCTCCTTGCCGTTGTTAACCCCACAAATTTCTGCAGCCATACATGTCATTTACCTCCCTTGGTTTTAAAGTTTGTCAAGTTAAATACACAAACATGTTTTCATGTCATGTTTGAACAAGACAGAAAGAAACACCCCTGAAACTGTAAAAAGTATGAAATGAGCTACTTTTGAGCACCAAAATACTCTTATTGTAAAAATACCCTGTCAAGTACCCTTTAATCAACAGAGGACACAAGTTTGCAAGAATTAGACAATTTTTCCTAAAAGATGGACCCATAATTTACAAGTGTGTTGTTATAAAATGATGTAGATGAATTCCTGCCTTAGTTTTTTTTGTCGCCAGATCAACGAAAAAAAAAAAAAAACCTTGTCAAAAATATGTCTCCTCATAGAGAAGATAAAATTTAATTCAAAAATATCTTTTTCATTTTGCAATTGCCATTTTCTTTCAAAAATAAGAAAGATATTGTAACAACAACTCACTCAAGCTTTTGAATAAACTTAGACCAGTAGGACATCTGATCACCTACTATCTCCATATTCCAAACAAAAATACTATCCTCCCATTCTTAATCTCAACTACCGTTTTATCAAATGTTGAAAATTGAAATAGAAAAATCTGTCAGACTTAGTGACTCCTTGCCACATTTTCTAGAAGAACAGGATAAAACACTGAACACTTTTTTGTTTAATTTTCAAGTAGACGGTTGTTGACAGTAAGGTTCTTGCACCCTGTGAAGGCCTACATACCAAACTTGAAGTCTATCCAACTTTTTACTTTTGGAGTTAATGTGTTTACAAGGGTTGTCTAATCTTGACTTCTGTTGATCTGAAATGACCTTTGACCTCCACAGCAAATATAGGGTTCTTGTACACAATGGAGAACATTTACATACTAAATATGTTATTCACTCAAGTTAACTTGTGAAGTAATTGAAAGTAACAGACTTTTGACACTGTTGACCTCATAGGTACACACTAATGTGAGCCAATATACCGAGTATGAAGTTCCAAAACCATGATCTTTGTGAGTTTTGGTGTATAAAGGACAAACCATATCTCACACACACAAGCACACGGGCTTACACACTATCACTATGGCTAGACACATCATGGCATAGATTCACACACACAAGCATGTTTGTATTACATTCAGACCGAGGACCCCATTGTATTTTCCATTGTTCAAATCCACGTACCCTAACCTTAACAATACCCCATACAATAAAATTCTTCCGAGGACGTGGTGATTCTTTAGAAATCACAACAGAGGACCAGAAATTCTTTTGTTTAAGTCCTCGGTCAGAATACAAAACAAACGCACAGGCACACACACACTATCACCATGGCATAGACACACCATGGCATAGATTCACACACACAAGCACACGGGCACACCCACAAGCACACGCACACTATCACCATGGCATAGACACACCATGGCATAGATTCACACACGCACACACATTATCAAGATAGCATAGATTCCCTTTGCCTGCAGCAAGGAATACAAAAAAATAAAGCTAAACATGGAAGGGTGTTTTTTTCTTGATAATTTTTTTCAGACTTCTTTCCTCTCTCCATCCCTTGTCTACTAATCCCCTTACATCTATCTCTTTATGTTCACCATGCTCATTAACCTGTCTGTATTATGTGCGTGTTTTTGTCTCGTCTGTTACTGTTACTTGTCATTTAGCCTTTGAAGAAGATCCTGCTAGGATCAAAACGTCAGGCCAACTTAACTTTTACACAATTTTTCAAACTTATTGAAATTTATACTATTGCACTTCTCATTGACAAAACAAGAAAATATAGTTTCATTTTCTGTCAACAAGGAAATCTGAAGATACAACAGAACACAAACAGAACACTTGAGTCAAACACAAATCACTAGCCTGGTTATTAAAGAATGACTGAAGACAAAATAAAAAAATATATAAAATTGGTGACAACTAAAAACCAACAAATTTGTGTCTTCTACTATTCAAGGTTACCCTCAACCCTTCATACATTTGAGTACAGGTAGGGACAGAATGAAAAGATTCAAACGGTTTTCAACACCCTACCAAATGTTGCTCGCTTAAAACAATCAAGACAATGTTTATATCCGATCTGAAATCGACTGAAACAACCATGTTTCACTTTCTTTCCCCTTAAGAAAAACATGTAAAAAAAGTTTACGTAGTGAAAGTTTGCAGGTAGGGCCTACCTGCGATGAGATACCTGTGAATAGATGGTTGAAAATTACACATCTTTTGTTTTTTCCATACAAAGTGAAATATTTCCTCTTTTTTATGTCATGTAAGCAGTAAGAATATCGTTACGTTATGATGAGATTCAGGGATTGGGTAAAAAAGGTTTTTACTGTGACTCGCTGTTTCTTGCCCTTTCCACCCCTGCACTCTAAGACATATCGATTATTAAAAGGGGCTCAACTAAGTGGTATAAAACACCAAGCACCTGTTTCAACTCCTCACAAGGAAGACAGATATTGACAGGAAAAATGAATGACTCTTATGATCTGACAGAAACACATTTCTAATACATTTTTTTTGTCTGTGAGTGTTCTCTGCTTTATAAGTCAGAAGCACATACTAAATACAGAGTTATTTACCATTCCTGTAGGCTATGGACTTAAACAGTTGAGAGTTCAGCCCGAATTGCAGAGGCAAATATGGGGTTTTTGCCCTGACAGAAGCAGTGCAGATATTTAGCACATTCTTAACTGAACATGTTAGAAAGACAAGATAAACAAATATCAAAACATTCCTGTAGTAAAATTTCCCTCCTTTGTTAAACAATGAAACCATACAACATTGTTTACAGCTAGCCTCTAAAACCACTGACTAAAACCCCCACCCTCACACTGTTAGCAGTTTCTTCATACTTGTTCACTTCAATTTTATATCCATAGACTTGCTCCCCCATTCGGATAACTGTTGATTCAAGTTTCATTCCATCA
Source organism: Apostichopus parvimensis (assembly GCA_000934455.1). Taxonomy (NCBI): domain Eukaryota; kingdom Metazoa; phylum Echinodermata; class Holothuroidea; order Aspidochirotida; family Stichopodidae; genus Apostichopus; species Apostichopus parvimensis. Next base: position 14,863 of record KN883433.1, on the reverse strand, counting down.
GTCCCATATCCAAATTTATATTAATATTTCTTCAAACGGTACGCATACAGATATCATATATGAAATCTCTGGGCTTAGAGCACACTTTAATACATCAAGCATGTATTTCACCATATGTGCATTTTATCTGTATCACATATCCTAATTTTTCTTCCAAAAATTTCAAGTTTTGCTATAAAAACGTAATCACTTCCACCACCACAGCACCAGTTGCAGGTTTGTCTATTTCCAATAATGCCAACAGACATAAATATTACTTCATTTCACTGGAAACTTCATGTAATCCAATCGAAACATCTTAATCTCAATTTCTATGTTACTTCTGATCACTTCAGTTTTGTGGAAACCCTAAGGATTGCTCCTTAATTTTTCTACCAATTTTTTTTCTTTCAGTCCGATCACTTTGGTCTTCTACACCCCTAATCTGTTCCACATTCCACCCCCTTCCTATACACCTACCCTTCCCCATCCATATCTGTACAAATCGATATTCACATATTTCTGATAAATCTTCTCGTGCCAGTTACAGTTCCTGGTCACTGTTATCACCGCTATTATCTAGGAGGCTCAGATGAGCGTCTCCGAGCTGGTCGCCTCCGTTGCGTCTGGATGTCGCGACTCTGTCTGTCAGCCAGGAGAGCGGTGAACCAGTCTTACTCTCGTTGGATTCGATGTCCATCGGAAGAAATGGTTCCTTGATCAACAACTTCCCATGCCTTCTGACGGGGAACATTACCTCCATTTGCTCTGGTTTCTTGTAACTGGAAGAAACAAGTTGATAAACGGTATCAGCCGAAAAAAAAAGCAAAACTTTGGAAACGATGACAAATGAGCTATCTGCTATGATCAATCAACAGGCTTGTCTCAATTACATGAAATAAACACATCAATTATCTTGTCATGAATATTTAGCCTCCTCATCAGTGGGTTTGATTAACTGATTAAACATGGCTTCATCAAGGTTGTCTCTCTGCAGAAAAACGTCCACACTTTATCACTGGGCAGTAATAGCACCATATTAAAGAGCAACATAGCTTCTCTAGTAATAAATATATCAAGTAGCATTATAATCAATTGAAAGTATGGAGTACTCTCCAGTCAGGCTGATGAGTAGAAGGATTTAGACCACTTCCTCACTGATCTCAAACTATGTGGGGGAGAGACTGGTGCATGGGGGGGAGGTAAGATGTCCTTAATACATGCCAGACCTCCCTAAAATTGAAATCGGCAGTAATCACTGTCTCACTATATGGTTGGTACCTCCCCCACTGCACATTTCTTCTGCCAACTGCAATGTCCACTCAATATTTTCTGCAATAAATATTTTTCCATTTGCTAAATTTAACTACCATTTTAAACCCTAGGAAGGACTTTGACCCTACTCCCTTGTTTGAAAACCAAACAGAAAGTCGATGTGGTACTTTCTTTAGTGTTACCTTTCCTGTTTGGGTTGATATCTTTGAAAACAAAACTTTGAGGCAAAGTTTGACAACCTTGTGACAACATGGTTTAGAAATGATACATTGTGCCAACAATTTGTATTGTTCACTTTATGGTTCTGATAAGGTCAGTACTTACCATTTCAGCATTAGAGATGATGCCACCACGGAAGAGCTAGACATGGCCATCGCTGCCGCAGCCATCCATGGTTGTAATGCTATTCCATAACGCATCAATGCACCTAGTGTATTGATGTAGGAAAAACATTGAAAGGAGCAGGTAAGTATGATGTTGTATATCCGTGCACAGTATACATATGGGGGTTCTCACTTGCAGCTATTCAAATGGCCATGACGCTGAATATTAATGCACAGAAGACATATGGGTTCTTAACCTTTAGCTATTGATATGGCTATGACGTTTATTAATGCATACAAGACATATGGGTCCTAACCTGCAGCTATTGGGATGGCTATGACATTGTATATTAATGCATACAAGACATATGGGTCCTTACCTGCAGCTATTGGGATGGCTATGACGTTGTATATTAATGCATACAAGACATATGGGTTCTTACCTGCAGCTATTGGGATGGCTATGACGTATATTAATGCATACAAGACATATGGGTTCTTACCTGCAGCTATTGGGATGGCTATGACATTGTATATTAATGCTAAGAAGACATATGGGTTCTTACCTGCAGCTATTGGGAAGGCTATGACATTGTATATTAATGCACAGAAGACACATGGGTTCTTACCTGCAGCTATTGGGATGGCTATGACATTGTATATTAATGCATACAAGACACATGGGTTCTTACCTGCAGCTATTGGGATGGCTAAGACATTGTATATTAATGCATACAAGATACATGGGTTCTTACCTGCAGCTATTGGGATGGCTATGACGTTGTATATTAATGCATACAAGACATATGGGTTCTTACCTGCAGCTATTGGGATGGCTATGACGTTGTATATTAATGCTAAGAAGAGATTCAGTCTTATCCTTTGAACAGTCTTGTGTGACAAGTCGATAGCAGACACCACATCCTGTAATTTATTCTGCAAAATAACAAAGAGATTTAATTACATAGAATGACTAATTGTGTATTTGTGTTACATTAGGAATTACAAACAGTATCATTTAGTTGGAGCACTGGGGAAGGGGGCCGGCCCATTGCCTGGTGGATGGAAAAGGAAACTTTATAACTTTCTTTTAAGTTATATTTATTTCCTCAACCCATTTATGATGGAGGGAAGGAGAGAAGTTAAATTATTGTACCTTGGAAAGCTCAACTCTTGGTCCCCCAGAGGTCAGGGTACCTTCAAGCGGTTCTCCAACATTGCCAAACCTCAATTACAGTTTGAATGATATGCAACAAGTTTGATTAAAATGAAATGGGAAGCAACCCGGTTAGATTAGGTGTTGGAGGATACATAAAGTGAAGGCCATCAAGATGGTGCTGACCTTTATGGTGCTTACATGGTGCTTACATTTACAGAACATCAAGATGGTGCTGACATTTATGGAGCTTACATGGTGCTTACATTTACAGAACATCAAGATGGTGCTGACATTTATGGTGTTTACATGGTGCTTACATTTAGAGGACATCGAGATGGTGCTTACATTCATGGAGCTTATATGGTGTTTACATGGTGCTTACACGGTGTTTACATGGTGCTTACATTTACAGGACATCGCGATGGAGCTTACATTTATGGTGCTTACATGGTGCTTACATTTACAGGACATCGAGTGTGCTTACATTTATGGAGCTTTACATGGTGTTTACATGGTGCTTACATGGTGCTTACATTTACAGAACATCGAGATGGTGCTGACATTTATGGTGTTTACATGGTCCTTACATTTAGAGGACATCGAGATGGTGCTTACATTCATGGAGCTTATATGCTGTTTACATGGCGCTTACACGGTGTTTACATGGTGCTTACATTTACGAGACATCGATATGGTGCTTACATTTATGGAGCTTACATGGTGTTTACATGGTGCTTACATTTATGGAGCTTACATGGTGTTTACATGGTGCTTACTTTTACAGGACATCAAGATGGAGCTTACATTTATGGAGCTTACATGGTGCTTACATTTACGGTGCTAGATGGTGCTTATATGGTGCTTACATTTACAAAACATCAAGATGGAGCTTACATTTATGAGTACTACAGAGGCAGCTTCCACTGCTACGTCAGTCCCTGTACCGATGGCAATCCCTACGTTTGCCTGTGCCAGAGCCGGGGAGTCATTCACTCCGTCACCTACCATGGCAACAATTTCTCCACTTGCTTGGAGATCTCTTATTTTCTCCACTTTATGCTGAGGGAGAACTTCTGCATAGATTCTTGCAATACCGACCTGCAAGAGTAATTAGGAATGAAAGGAAAGGTAAAAACAGTCACTGGCTGTTCTTTCCAAATTTTTTTGAAACTTCATCACAGTGGTCTATTAAAATGACCATAGTTTCTTTTCTTTTCTTTTATTCAAAAGCAGCTGATTGCAGCCTCTTCACAATGTAACGTCTTTACAAAGGTTTCATGACAAAATATGTTGTGGTGTGCATCTGTGTTGCAAGACAGCTGTAACCTACACAGCTTTCCATGTCTGATAGACTTGTGCATTTATATACAACAACATTTTAGGCCTACACAACAATTATATCAAGGACTATCCTAATGTCAGGCCAACAGAACAAATAAACCAAGGTTTGGCCCTAAATGTTACGCCTAAGCAACAAACACACCCAGGTCTAGCCTAATGTTAGGCCTACACAACAGTTTCATCAATGACTATCTTAATTTCAAGCCTACACAACATGTACACCCAATTCTAACCTTATTTTACATATAAGAGTCACGTCAACAGTGGTTATTGTCATTAGATGATTAGGAACAAAAAAACAAGTTCAAGAATTTACTTTTGATGAAAACAATGGTTATCTTACCTGTTCTGCTATTGCCTGAGCAGTTTTGGTATTATCTCCTGTTAATAACACTACATGGATCTTCTTCAGTTTCAAGGTGTTGATGGCCTGGGCAGCGTCTGGCTTGACCGTATCGGCAACAGATACTACTGAGGTCAATATGCCTGAAAAAAAGAGAGAAAAAAAAGGGAAAGTTACCAGAAAACTCTCCATTTCACTAATGTTCACACAAACTCACACATCTTACTTACATGAAGAGGACTTAAAAAGTCTGTTTATTCCATATTTAACTAAATGGATCACACAATCCCAATTTAGCAAATCACTTTTTCTACAATGATAAAAGGATCTACATGGTGTTGAATTAACATTCTCTAGTCCGTAAGGCATATTACACATCCCCTCCACCCCCCCCCCCCCCCCCTCACAATCAAACTGCTACCTTATGAAGTTTTGCAGGGACACCTCCAAATTAGAAAATACATTGAAGTGTTCACTGAGACCCCTAGACTTTGGTTGCCCTTTGACCTTGATGGTCCCCAGGCACCTTCCTCCATTTCATTCCCATTGTATGATCCATCGGTGACCCTACCACCAGCATTATCGTAATAAGGTACCCAATAGAATAACATATTTTGGCCTTTTACCACAAACAATTCAAATTCCAACGATGATTTGCCGGGTATCACATGATCTGCAAAGTAACCAAAGCTGTCTTCCTTATCTTACTCCTCAAGCTCTTTTGTGACAGTTTCTTCCTGCTGCAGCTGCTTCATTAGCTAAGATAAGGAGGACGGCATTGGTTACTTCATAGTTCACGTGATACCCAGAATTTGTCCAGTTTTTTCCGGGTATAAACCAAGTGATGGTTAACCAGGTTGAACTTTTTATTCCTTCCAAGGGAGCATCTTACCATTTACAGCAACTATCACAGTTGTCTGGCCTCTCTTTTCTTCCTTTTGCATAGTACTGTCAACCTCTTCACTAACGGCCAAACCGTTTCTTTGCATCCATTCCCGATTTCCGATCAGCACCTCGTACTGATCCACGTTAGATGGTGGCCCAACTTCATCTAGCAAAATATATAAAGATTTTACTGTAAATTTGTTTGCAAGTTTCTTAGATCAAACATTACAGTTTAGATGAAATATTGGAAACTAGATATTTAAAATATAAAAGAAAAAGTAGTCATAAAGTTTTGAATGAATGCTTGTTTCTGCACTCAATTGAAACTTTTTACCACTTATGCCCAGATTCGGCAATGCCCATTTCTTACAACATCAAACACTTGGAATGCTAATAATCTATTCCAGCAAAAAATCAACCAATACACCATACTAGGTTTATCAGGATATAATCAATTCACCATACCTGGTTTATCAGGAGATATTCAATCAATACACCATACTATCAGGAAATAATTAATCAATACCAGCATTCCTGGATCATTCACCAACCCTTACCAGTGTACCTGATTCATTAGGAGTCATTCCAGCAATCAAACCTACCAAATAACCAGTGCACCTAATTAAATAGGAATCATTCCAGCAATCAAACCAACCAACCAACCCCATAACCAGTGTACCTGATTCATTAGGAGTCATTCCAGTAATCAAACCAACCACATGACCAGTGTACCTGATTCATTAGGAGTCATTAAAGCAGGACTGCTTGAAGAAATGGAATCCACAATCTCCTCTCCAATTTCAACATCCACGTTATTCTGCATTTGTTGTTTGGCCTGATGAGATTTCTCCAGTAGATTTTCAATACTGTTGACATCGATGGAACACTTCATACCACAGCCTGGTACTATCTGGAAGTTGTTGCTTTTGGCCAGAGTTGAGACATTAAGTTCCTGTACGTTCATAAATGCGACAAGAAAATGACAAAGTGAAGAGATTATCCTTCAGCAAGAGTAATAATATTCCATTTCTAATATATAAACAATAATATAAGGGAGAAAAAGAAAAGCAAAAAGAAGAACAGCAATATATGTTGACCTAAAATGACCTTAGATATCCACCAAAACCATAGGGATCTTGTGGTCAACAAGGTGATCCTCCATGCTAACTATGAAGTTAAAGCAAATTTTAATTTGCAAATACCATATTCACACGTTTTAAATATTTTTACCTCCATTGGCTCCAAATGACTTTCAAACATCTGAAGGTATTTTGATACTAATTTTGGCGGATCAACGTAAAACCTATCACATTTCTTTCTTTGCTTTGCTTTAATAGGGAGTGGTCATGTTTTCAAAATGTTCAAGCATTCACCTGTGGTGACCTTTCATCAGCTGAAATAACCTCTACAAACACTACAGGATACTTAGAATTGATTAATTTTCATATTTTTTCACCCTCATGATTTGGTTTTGATCTACTAACACGAAAACAGACAAGAGATGCTCTTGGTTTTTATCAATTTGTCAATTTCGAGATACTCCTGCACTGTTGTATTAATGACAAAGCTATATCATGGTTATTCCTATTTTGTAAATTAAAAAATAAAATTGATCAACACATTGGAAAGACATACAGCTGTCTAAAAACTGGACAAGCCTCCTTTGATGTCAAATATTTAGCTTTTCACTCATCAAGACAAAGACCGAGTGTTCCAATTCCGAGCAAGTTACCTTTTTTACGTGGCTTGTGATGGCAGCACCGATAGGATGCTCGCTGTCAGCCTCGGCCACTCCCGCTATGGCTAGCAGTCTGTCCATAACTACCCACGCCTGTGATGGACCTGTGAACAGAAAGACACTTGTAACCTTCAGGGCGCCCTCTGTGATGGTTCCTGTCTTATCAAAGACGACAGTGGTAACCTACAAAGAGAAAGTGAACACTCTGTTACAGGAAATAAGTCTAAGAACAGATCCAGGTTTAAAGTCATAACTGAGATTGGCTCATAGCAGATTCAACTATACACATTTTTGACTTTCTGCAGTTAAAAGTTTTAATCCACAGAAAAGTACTTTTTTAGTATTAAATCAAAAGGAATGTTTATGTTCATGTTTTTTCTTCTCTGTGCATTCTCCTTTGCTATCAGAGTATACTTGCAGATGTAAAAACATCTTTTACAGTTGGTCTCCTGTTGTTTTCAAAGTTACAACATCTTACTGTAATTTACTGTCACCTTTGGTTTACATCCGAATGCAAATATGCACTTTCTGTATATAACACAAATAAATCATTACATGTTTCCCACTCTTTTGTTTAAAAATTTAAAAAAAAAAAAAAATCAGAATTCCAGAGTTTTACAAGACCGGAACATATTTTTCAGTTTACTATGTAGCCTACATGTACCCACTGCTGAGGAACTCATGTTAGGCTACCTACAGATTTATGTTCAAATATTTTACCTTATGTGCTAACTCCAATGGTTCTCCTCCTTTTATGAGGATGCCGTTAATAGCCCCCACCCCAGTGCCAACCATGACTGCTGTGGGTGTTGCTAGTCCCAGGGCACATGGGCAGGCGATACAGAGGACAGCGATGGCGCACTGAAAGGAATTCTGCCAGATAAAGATGACCTGATGCATTTGATCTTCACCCTGCAAGAAAAAGAGGATTCCCAAATTTGGAGATTGGTGAAAAGACAGCTTTTATACCAAAACATAAGACAGCAAAGTGAACTATGTAATAGTGAGACAAGTAATTCTATATACGATAAAAGTACAAAATGGAGTGAATTATACAAACTTGTAACAAAAGCATTCATATCATACATGTGAGAGATTTAACTGATTTGTTAGTCCTCCTTAACTTTCTACTAACTACAGAATAATATTTTAGGATGAAACATTTCAAATGGTACTGAAATAACCTTGTACTTGTTTTTGCATAAACTACTGCCAAAGTGTGTGCTATTTCAACTTGTCTCACAATTTGTCAAAATAATAAAATTTCATACTTTTGTCATATGGAAGAACTTGAAAAACTGACTATAATTCACTTTAAATAAAATAATGCATTTGTGATTGTTGTTTAGTGAATCTAACTTGTACCAAGAGAGTTGCTTTGAATTGATAGAACATTTCCTCCTAACAGGAGCGTGGTGGCCAATTGGCTAAGGCGTCGGACTCGTGATCCAAGGATTGCTGGTTCGATTCCTGCCTAGTTCATTACATTGTGTCCTTGGGCTTGAGATGCTTTATCTCACTTGCCTCTCTCCACCCAGGGGTTAAATGGGTACCTGTGAGGTAACTTGTCATTGGGCGCAGTATATAACTGCTGTCGCCTGAAGGGATTGTCTCTGGGACAGGTTATCATTGAGCAGGGGTAATATAACTTGTAAGCGCTGTGATATGGTTTACCATGAATAGCGTAGCTAAATGCCTAATATTATTATTATTATTATTAACAAAGCACACAATGCTGGCCACACAGTCGGCATATATCTCACCGTTGTATTAAAGTCAGGATGGGCATGCATCATGTGTGGGTTATGATAACCAGTAAGCACATGGAACAGGAGGGTCACGAACGAGATGAAAACGATACCCGGAACAAAATAACCAGCAATTCTGTCAGCAAACCTCTGGATAGGAGCCTGTTGGACAAACAAAATAAAATAAAATATGTACACAAGATTGACCAAATGTAGAACAATTGATTGTATATCAAATGATTACTAAAACCATTCTTGATACTGGATACTGGATAGGCTACATAACAATGTGTGATATCACTACTAATGTCCCTATTGTAAGAATCATCAAGGCCTCTGGTTACATTTCATTCGACTGAATTATAGAATCTGTTCGCACTTCCTTCGACTAAAGTCTACATTTAGGACTGAAGTGTAAACTAGTGTGAATTCTGTGAGATAGATTTGAGTCAAGGGTAGTATAATGCTGAAGTCCCGAGGTTGCATAAAGGTCACTGACGGCTATAGGAAGCTAATTCTTGTTTAATAGAATGCATTGCAGCATGTAAATAAAATTAACAAAAAGCAGGGCCGGCAATAGTAACTTTAAAATACTATCAAATTGCTAAAAGGATGTAAAGGAATGTATAGGAATTATGATATCTGTTATTTCCTAATGATTTCAGCATGTGTTGCTATGCACCATCTATTATTAAATGTTGCCAATCTACTGATTAATATGAAAAGCAATGCCAAATGAAGAATAAAAGATATTTAAAAAAATTTAATTGAGGAATTTCTTGCACACAGTAACACACTTTCAGTTCTAGTTACAGCAATGCCCATATTTGAGTGCCAGTAGCACACATTTAAATTGTTGCAAGAAGATTAATTTCAATCAATTATGACAAATTGTTTACTTCTCATTAAATCTTGCTCACTAGTTCATACTTTCTTACCTTGGAGGTTTGTGCCTCTTCTACTAGTCGAACAATGTTTGATATAGTGGTGTCAGATCCAACGTGAGTAGCTTTCACATAGAGGGAGCTATTCTGGTTAATTGTACCACCAATTGCGGTGTGCCCTGTAATGAAAACAAAAGCAAAAAGTCAATGTAAAGTTTAATAATGCTACACCTATTCAGAAGAAAACACCAACATCAGAGATGTCAGACACTGAATGAAATTTATTATTCCTTTCTGAACAAACTACTCTAGAAAGCAATATGGTATTTTGATTATCTTTTAAAATAATAATAGGTAACAAAATCATATGATGCACTAATATTGTGAATGACTGAGAATTCAAGTAATGTAGTCCTTGTATCACCAACGAAAACTAATCGCCAAGTTTGATATGTTCCTTCCTCGGTCTTTGTGCTGAAACCTGCTATGTACTCTCCTGTTTGTATAGCCAACTGATAACCATGAGTAGAATTTTGCTATGCAATTCACTATGAAACTTACGTACAATATTGAGGATTTCACCAACTAATGAGGTTCTCCCTTTACCTCTTAAACAAAGTGACACTTTCTTTTCATTACAAGTATTGGTTCTTCTGTAGTGATTCTTTTGTTTATCACTCCAAGTACTGATTCTCCTGTACTCATAACTGTCTTCCTTAATATCCCACCCCCACCATCTCCACACTGACCCCCTCCCCTTTCCTCCTCCTTCACCTCCTCTTCAATTCACTCACCTTTCTTCTTGATGACAGGTAACGATTCCCCCGTGATGAGAGATTCATCCACGTTCGATGTTCCCTCTATCACCTTCCCGTCTACGGGAATCTTTTCTCCCGGGAATACTTTAACTACGTCACCTTTCTGCAGCAGCTCCACGGATATCATCTCCTCCATCCCAAAGGTTCCATCTTCATCCACAGTTACCAGCGTTGCTTCCGTCGATTGCAGAGAAATCAACTTAGAGAGCGCCTCTGACGTCTTCCCCTACACCAATGTAACAGGATGTAAATAGTATTTATAACCAACTGGCAAATAACTTGGAGCTGACATACAGAGCCAATTATGAAAAAATTACCTAGTCACATTTCAGTACTTAAATTACCTATTAAAACTCCAGTGTATGACCCATCAGTGTCACAAACATGTTACCATAATCTGAGCTACCACAGATGACCAAGACTTCAAGCTACCTCTGACTTTGGCTTTTCTTTTTCCTCAGCAATCAGAGCTTCCAAACAGTGTTAAATGATCTTGAAATTGTCTCCATTACACCTGAACATCAGGTTTACTTTCATGTTGTTAATCTTCAAAATGATCAAATCATTTGAAACCATTAACGATTGCCAACAAGGGTTGGAGAGAGCTCAGTTGGTGGACCAGAGGAACACTCCAAAAGTCACTGGTTGTAATCCCCGTTTCCAACCAAAACTTATATGCTCTTCGCAAACTGTTTGTAATTTCCTAATCTAATTTGTAGTTTCCACATTGTTAAGACAGTTATGTAATCTTTTCAGGTTTTGCAAGAAAAGCAAAAAAATGAATAAAACAAAAACAAATCATCTATTTGATGGTGACATCACATATAGTTTAGAAACTAAACCATGATAAGACTTCAGTATATCTCAGCAAGAGAACAGACTATGAAGCTGGGAGTTTCTGAGCTCTCATTTGTGAACTTTTACTTCTTGTTACCCTTTACTCACTCTTACCTTTGCTAAATGCTCCAGCCATCTTCCCAATGTGACAAATATATACAACATTGGAGGTTCATCAAAGAAAGTCATCGGGCTTTCTGCAGCTCTACTGAATATGGCAATTAACACAACAGTCACCGAGTAAAGGTAGGCCACAGAGGTTGCCATGACAATGAGGACATCCATGTTAGCTGCACCATGTTTTAAAGACTTGTAGGCTTGAATGTAGAAGTATTTGCCAGCAACAAACTGGAAAGGGTAGCAAAAATTGGAAAATAATGTAGCAAAATCATCTTTGGTTCGGTTGGTTTGCCTAATGAGCAAAATTAGATTATGTTGCCACTTTCTGATCGGCTTTTAGGGGTTAAATTTACAGCTCAACATAAAGCGAACTTTCTTTGTTCAGGAAGCAGATGGTCTTGACTAATATTAAAGTAAAAACAGTAATTTTTGTGATGGAAGTCCAACAGAAAGATGAGAGGTATTTTCATAAATCCGGAACGTATAACACAGTAAGGGGTGTGTAGCCATGCAATACCTCAGTGGGAAGTAATGCAGGGATTGTGACTGTATTATTGAGATCCAGGAGAGACTGAAAGAGTACTTTCTTTCACCCAGTATACAGAACAACTTTCTACTTGAATATCAGCTAACTCAAGGCAAACTTTTGCATTCTTTAACATCGGGAAGGGCGATGACCGGAGGGGCCGGTCATAGAACGAGGGTGCTAAGGTTGTAGGGAGACAGGTCAGCAAGGAGCTAAATAAATCTTAAAAAAAAAATTATCGATCCAATGTGCTGCCGAAAGTTTTACTCATCAACCAATCCACCATCCAATCTGATTATCAATTTGCTCCTATCGGTTGTCACTGCCACATTGTCACTTACAATCAAACGATGTCTTCATCACACAACGATTGTCAAACTTGCATCTTTGCATCGCTAAATAAACTAACGGAGGATACCATCTCTGAATAGTTGTACACAAATTTACCTGCTTGCATGTCACTCTCATCAGCATAGTGGGTGTAGTATACCACAGCTACCTGCCAAAGTATAGCATACATACTTGGAGTTTACACTCACCTGTACAGGGGTACAGCAAGCAAAGAGAAGTAGATTCTGAAGGGAAAGTCCAGGAATGACAGTGATTTGTTCTCTCTCTCCAAAGATACCATAAATAAGAATCAAAATGACAGGGAAACCAAATATAACCGAAATGAAGAAAGACCTCCGCCATCTGAGTAATGAAGGGGAAACAATAGTTACTGCTCAAGAGCGATTCAAATCAGGGAAAGAAATATTCCATTTGAGATCACAAAAGAATTGTGGCTATGAATAAATGGACAATAGAAAACTGACTGTGATCTTATAATCATACATTCTAAAATCGTCGTTCTTCTTCTTTCTTCGGCTAACTTTTGTACTCGTTTGTAAATTTTAGTAAAGAATTTTCTAATTTTGTACTCAAGTTGTACTCTTTTTGACAACTTTGTAATTTTCTTTCAAAGTTTGAATCATTGCTAGAATCTCTGATGTATTTTTTACCACTGGTGGATTAAATAAATATATTACTTCTTTTACATTAGTTACAACAAGATGTAATCGAATGAACAAATTTTTAAATTTTAATAGTGGGAGCAAAAAAAGTCAATACCATCTCCATATTGGCCAAACTATAAAGGATGAATTGCTAGCAATGGTGAATGCTTGTGTGTAGAACGTCATCCTAACACATCCTCAACTTATGTAACTACATATAAAGAAACAAGAACCAAACCCTGCTTTAGAGAATATATTCAGTATATCTGCACTAAAATGACAAACTTTTGATCGATGACTTATGGTTAACACTTTTTCATGTGTCACAAGAATATAGGGAAGGGGAGGGAGGTGTGTGTGTGGGAGGTGTGTGTGTGGGAGGGGAGGGGAGGGGGGTAAGAGGAAGAATATAGTTATCTTACTGTCTAATGGTTGCAGTATGATCTACAGATGAATGTCTAGTCTGCTCTGCAGTGAGCAGTCTTGCATTAAATCCAATATTCTGAGTGAAGAAGAGAGAGAGAGAGAAAGAGAGTGACTGAGATGTTTGAGTAGTTAATGTAGGCAGGTACTTCTGTATAATACAACTATTTGAAACACGTTAGGAGTATTATTGAATTTTGTTGAGGGTGCTGCGTTCTCAAAAAGAACTAACTTATAATTCTCCTCAATGTTTTAACTGTAATACATGCAAAATATAAACGTGAGCATTACAGAACTATCAACTCATTTAAAAGATGCCATATGGTTAGAGAATGAAATGGTTCACAATAATTCAGTATGAAAGCTTTGATATACTTCCTCTTATCCATGAGGTGCATTCAGTCTCAGCATACCAAAGTCATTTTACATCAATACAAATTTCAAACTTAGAAATGGGGGAAAATTAGGACTAAAGATCTTAAAGGCAGAAGTGGTCACAAATGGAAAATCAACAATTTCAAAAATGGTAAAAAATCACGAGTAACAAAGCATCATGCAAAGGTTCAAAGAGTGGATAGATTCTGACAATGGTTTTAACACTCTAACTTGGTTCAAAAGAGAAGCTCAAATGGTGTAGAGTTTTTCATTTAAAAAATAAATACAAAATTATTTTAAAACTAGCTATTTCTGTGGGATTTCTTAAAATTTCCTTTTTGTTATTGAGATTAATTTAGAAATTCAAACAACTTAGTAACAAACAATTGTGTTTCTCTTTCATTCTTATTTGGAAATTAGGCTAGGCCAGATACATCTACATTGAAAGCATTTATTCCCTAACATTTAGGCTACATACATGCACACATTAATCTACTGGATTTACTGAAACTGGCTTCCTTATGGTTCAGAATCTAAGTGTGACAGCAAAACTCTCCAACTGACAGCATATATTGTGCTCATGTCTTAGGCAATAAACATCATATTGCAGACATGACCAGGATTGGCAACACATCTAGACAAAACGTCATCAGTTGGTGAAATCTGCTATTACAGCAAAACAACATGCATTACACTATTTCTGTCCACTTTTGGCATATGTAGTAAATTTGCTAAGTAGCATTAAAAAGTGTGTGATAAAGTTATTAAAGACCATTAAAATCCTCTGAAAAAATGAGAAAAGAAGTTCATCTTTGAATTTTTTTGGAATATTTTAATCAACAACACATAATCCACAAACAATTTCAAAACTGTCTCAGTCATAGATCTTATAACTTTCACTTTAATTGCATTTGTAAATATGAGCTTACCTCTACGAGTTGTATGATATTTCGTGGACCAATGACATCAGGATCAAATTCAAAGTGACCTCTACTTGTTGCCAGGGCGACCGATGCCTTGAGTATACCTGGCTTTTTGGTCAGAGTGGACTCTATTAAGTTCACACAGGACGAACAAGTCATCCCAGTAATCTT
>KN883432.1:64805-75028 GCA_000934455.1 Apostichopus parvimensis | reverse complement strand
TTTTTTCTCTCATTATGTATGGCTGTAAAGGAAATATGACTAATAGTAGACTATTTTGGCAATCCCTTCAATGGTTGCGTGATTTTCCTTCCCACGTAATTTTTATCTCATCTCCATAATCCAAAGTCAATCAAAGCTGACCTCATCGTGGTGCTTACCTGCAGTAAGGGGCAAACATTCCTCGCAAATATCAATCCTTACACCCCCCTCTACCCACTACCCCCAAATCCCCTCTCAGGTGTCATATGTAATTGCCTGTTGTGTGGTGCTGACGGTTAAGGTCAGCTTTCAACCATCCCACCCCTGCAAAGAAAATCCTGTGTATGTGAGCTGAGCCTGCATTTCATAACTGATTTTCCTGCTATTTGATACCATAATGACCCAGTTGTGCATACTTTCCCGGAGACCACACTCTAAAAACAACCGGGTTAACAAATTGCTAACATTATCCTGGATACTGTCCACGTTAGTTAACATAATCCTGGTTACTCCATTGCGGTAAACCTGGTGAATTAACTAAATAAGAGATTTTTAGCATATTGCAATCCTCGCCTTTGATTGGTTTGTTGGTCGCGACTCAAGACGTTCGAACTTGCAGCTTCCTGTGAACGACAATCGCAAGCCGGCGAAGCTGTCAAAATACAACCAAGAAATCTTCAAATAACCATCTAATAATGGCAGATGACGAAGTCAAATTCATTCTAGATCGATGGGGTATGAGTTACCTTAAATGGGTGTTTCATTAAACTTGGTAAAGGTGAAATACCGGGATAATGTATATTTCGTTATTTCTGTGATACAGTCAGTACGCGCGATATTGTAAGTATAACTTAACGTTAGACCTTACGTTGTTAGGTTAGGTTAGGCCAGATCCTTTTCCTGATGAGGTATTTATATACTACTGGCACTGGCTATGTCATATAGTATAGCCTAGCTATTAAGTACCTTCAGGGCTATACGGTACCTAAGAAAGTGTATGACTATTGTGTGTCATACTCATACTTAGCAAGTCCTAGATCTTTGCTAAATCACGGGCGCTTCTACTTCTACCAAATTCGAGTTATTGTGGTGTACGGTAACTTCTGAGGACACACGTAGTTACCATATAGCTACGAGTAAATGCATTTAAACAACACACTTTGTGTTCATTGAGAACTATTGATGCAATAATGATTGCAGACAATGATAAGGGCTATTAGCCAAGCAAATCAAAAGAAATGTAGAAACCACCATTGACAATTTTTATCATGAAAATCTCCGAAATGGAATTGTTGTTAACAAAGTACTTGCGGTTGATTGTTATGAATTATTTGTTTCAAACAAATTCAATCATCTTTTCAAAGGATTGGAATTTGGGTTCTTTCGAGGAGAAGTTGTGGTTTTTTTAAAAGAAAGAAAGAAATGTATTCAAACAATTGTTATGTTTTTCATAGGCCTAGCTGTGAGTGTGTGTACTTGGGGTTTGTTCACCCCAAAATGTTGGGACGGAAGCAATTTGAAGGTTTTGCTTCCCTGGCTAAAAGTAAGACTACTCACTAAGGGCAACTAACTTAAGCCTCAGGCCAATAGACCTGGCCTGCGTTGCCTAACGTTAGGGTACTCATCTACAAGGCTAAATCGATACATTGTAGTATTACTTACGTACAGCTCTCGCGCAAGGCGTTCCATTTTAAAACTCCCAAGTGTTGGAAAATTGCAGGGCGTACGTAACTAGGACATAATAGTCCCTGTGCATATATTTAGTAACTTTATTGCACACGATGTGTGCGAAGTACCACGTCAGGCAACTCCAGTATTATGTTTTGGTGCTTTCATTGTACAAGCAAACAATCTTTCGGACAACCAAATATGACGGCAAGGCTGTCCGAACTACAACCTTAAAATTTCCTTAAAAATGAGCCCTGGCTATGAGAGAACCCACACAACTTCACACAAGTTGAGCAACGAAATAGTGTTTGGTACAACAAAGACATGCTTCATTTTGCCTTATATTAAACTACAACTCATGCCATCAAGTTAAAAGTTCCACAAAAAGTTAGTTGCAAGGCTATTGATACCATTTTACAAGTTATGCATGTAGAGGTCTATTGAGGTCACTGGAACCATTGCAGTAACCATATTGTCTTACTTCCACACACTTCCTCCTTTTAAAGTGTTGATTTGTATTGATTTATCTTCGCAAAAGATTGGTCACTTACTCTCGGTCAAGTGTGGAAGCATAACTTGAAGCCACTGCTGAAGTCTTCAACTTTATATTAGAGGAATTTTCTTGAGATAGTGAAATTCAGTTAAATTAAAGTGCATGTAGCTTCGAAATTTCAAACAGAAAAGCACAACCAGGGGACCGTACAACATATAATTGTACGCTATTCTAAGCATATCCTACAGTCTATATTGTAGATGGCAAGTCTCTGATTTCTAGTTTATTTCTCCGTGGTGTATGTGAGTCTTACATTTGTCTGTGAGTCTTTATTTGTTTCATCTGTTTAAGTCAATGTAAGTACAGCTAACCTGTGTGTTCATGTCATTGCAATATAATTACAGATAAGGCAAGACTTTGATTATGTTGAAACAAAGGTGTTAGAGCTCTCTTTATCAGAAATGGATGCTTTGGCACAACAGATAATCACTATGCAGACCATGTGTATTCCGCTTGGTCAGAAGTATTGCAGGTGTCTAAGAAAATAGATAGATATTCCAAAGGTGAGTTCATATTATTCATTCAGTAGCAGCATCTTACCATTTTACACTGACTATACTGATTACCTTCCACAGTATAAATGTTCCTCATCATATGTGATTCCTATATTGCTTTCACCTTGTGATACAATATCAAAACAATGTTATTTTATTGTATAAAATTAACACCAATTTTCACAAATCTTTTCTTGCAGATGAAATGAAGAACTTGGCATTTTCTCTTGTCGCTCTGTTCTTTTGGGGAAGGTCAACATCGAAGGGTGCATAACACTGCATGTGCTATTGCAGCCTCCTTGCAATCATTCATAGATGTAAATCAAGTAAGTTGTATTGTTGAGCTTCATATTTAATTCACATGGAATTGCATTAGCTGATAGCCCCACTGACTATTGGTAACGTGGGACCAGTTTGGATATGTTAGGAAATTGAACAATTAATTTACTCGGGTCCCAGCCAGAAGTGACAGGACTTTGCAAAGCGAAAACAAACTTGTCTAAAATGAAGAGAAATCGCTTTGACAGAGATCTTTCAGTGCTCCTACCTTCATGTACCGTAAAATGACAAGAACAAAAACAATCTTGAACCGATACCATACCCGTTGGTTTTTGAAGTGGTTTAAGTAACAAACACTATTGACTCATTTTGCTCGAAGCGACTGCACTTTTACACATTTGACCTTCGCCTATTATGAAATTTCATGAACACAGGTTGTGTGCACTGAAGTCTCCATTTTCTTGTTCGTCGGAAAAGATCAGAGGTAAACCACCGTAAAGAGTCGTGATCCTTTATTGGCTGCCAACACAGCCTGTTACTGCACTTGCTATAAAACGAAGGAAATGTATTCCTTTCCTACAACCGAAACTGATAAAAAAAGGTCTTCCAAAATATTTGGTACAAACTAGTAGACTGAAAAAAAACGATTAATTCTCTTTTCATCCTAGTTCGTTAAAACACCATTTAATACTTTAATTGTTTCATTCCTTTTCTAGATTGGTACAATCATGCCAAAATACCTGGAGGAGGTGACAAATTGAGAGAGGCTGCTAAGTTACACAGCTTTGCAGTAGTAGAAGCATGTCTCTGGCTTGGACGATGCACATCAGGAATATGATTGTAGCTGTTTATGCGGGGGGAAATCATTTCAATCCATCTCTCTGTCCACCATTGAAAAAAAACCCTGCTTCTACAACTTCAATTAAACTTGGACAGAGATGACATGTGATGAAGAGACATATAGAGGTGTTCCGGAATTTTATGTGCAAGGTCATTAGGGGTCAGTTTGGTTAATTCTTTGGAAATGCTTCTTCGTCCACGGACAGACATGTGGATGTATGCAAACATGATCATAAATATTGTCAAGTATGAAGATGGTCATTCGGGGTCAGAGTCTCAGAAATTTCATGTTAAAGGACACTTAGGTCTATTCTTTAGCTGTTAGTTTAAATCTTTTCAAATTAATCTTTCTTGTGATTATTATAAGCTACAATTACCACTTTGTAGTTGAGTTAAAATAGTTTGCACGAGAATGTGACGTCGAAGGAGGAGCTAATGAATGAACCATTGATGGTATCGTTGGTAACCTCATTATTGTCTTGCAGAGCCTTGCTTAGATTTAATAGTTAATGGTTAAAGATGTTCCAGTTGGTTTGCCAGTGCGAAGTGGTAAAATATATTAGTAATTAAATTAGGAATATAGATTAATTACCAATGATTAAACTAAACAAATAAATTTGGTAATAGGTCATCCTTATCAACAACAATGTGAACATAGATCTTTTAAGAATTTCCAATCTAGTTCAAAGAAAAGTAGCTACTGCTACAGGGCTGGCTTTTGTGGTAACATAAAGGTTATTGCGAGAGAGGCTTTGATCAAGTTTTTTAGGAGACAAGTTAAGGGTCCAGTTGCCCTAGTACAATCATAGCACGTGACCTATAATTAAGTCAACGTGTGTTCAATTCTTGTTCCGTAGTAAAAAATGTTCAAGTGATTTTTGTTTCCTTGTGAAAAAGTGCTGAACAAGGTCTTGGTATTCCTTGTTATACTTCACAGTTGACGTCAAGCAATCAGAGCTTCGGCATGTGACGATGGTAATGTGAAACATATGTCCTCAAAATGTTGACTTCAGTATTGCATTTCTTATATAAATTCATTGTATAAATATTTGAGGAATTAATTTAACTATTTTGTGAATGTTCATTTACTCAAAATTCAAAAGAAAGGAGACACAAATAAAATGTTGTTTTATCATTTATGTTTTGCTTTCCATAATTTGAATGCATATCAACTTTAATCGAGGATAAGGTGGTATACCCAATAGTATTAACAAGGAAAGTGGTGATTTAACCAGGAATGAGGTGGCAAATTCTTTGATATTAACCAGGATAGTAGTCACATCAATCGGGTAATGTTTAATTTAACCAGGAAAGAGGTGGAACGTTCTGTGATATTAACCAGGATAGTATTGGCACCAGCCAGGAAATGTTGGTTAATTTAACCAGGAAAGAGGTGGAATAAGTTTGAAATTAACCAGGATAGTAGTCTCATCAACCAGGAAATGTTTGTTAATTTAACCCATTAATATTAACCAGGATAGAGGTAAAATCTAACTAGGAAATTTAACCAGGATTTCCTGGTTATTTCTAACAGGATTATGTTAAAATCTCATTCACCGGGAAACCTGGTGAAAACAACCAGGATATGGAGGGTGGCATATAAACGCAGCTCCTGGTGAGAATTTCACCAGTTACTGGTGAACTTTCAACAGGTTGTTTGTAGAGTGCATGTAGGCTTCTCTTGATTTTAACGGTTCTCGACCCACCTACAGTAGCTTGTCACTGTATATACATGACTCACCCATGGATCAACTATAGGAGGTTTACTTTGTGACCCATATTTAGTGTGGGAGCATTGTGGTACTCATATTGAATTGGCATGGAGGATGACTGGAAGTGGTGGATCTCTGTGGCCATGACAACTGTATATGACAGCACAACTATTCTTTCAGATTGACTGAAAGGCTCAGACAAACCATGCAAATTTCATTTGGAGAAATGTATTTAACAATTGATGGAAACTTGTCAGAACAATATGCGGTCACTGTCTGCACATATTTCATCTGAGCCCTATCAGTTACCAGTTGAGTAATCATTTATTGTCAACAGTATAACCTGCATGTTTTCACAAAACTAGTTATGCTTGAAAAAACACCCAGTAAAATGGCCCCTGTATACCATCAAGGCTCCATAGGCTGATTACTAGCAACCCCGTGTACAAGTTCAGGAGGGTGAATTTGAAGGGGCATTGACAAGGATTGTACTCTTTGCAGTGGAAGTGGCAGGGTTTGTACTTGGTAGAGCACCAGGATGGACCCATCTTCATGAGAGTATCTAAATAAAATTACTGCTGGTGATAAATGCAAACCAGTGTTGAGTGTCTGATTGTACTTCTAGTACTGAGTAGGCTACTAGAAGTAGCGATTGTTACGATGTGGCATTGCTTGCATGTGTTGGCAGTGCGTATTTCATGATTTCCGTGCGTCCCTGTGCCCCTACCAACACAGAAAGTCACTTCACTGCCATGAATAGTTCCTCCTATCATTCGATGTAAGAAATTCTAGTTTTATCACGCTTAGCTATAGTATTTCGCGCAATACGTACCAATGAGGAACGGAACAGTCACCACTTTACTCGTAACCTGTATTCGTGTGCGTATATATTTGCCGTGAACTTGACTTCGTTACAGGATGATTTGAAAAGAAATGGATAATCATTTATGATAAAGGAGTTTTTTCAGCGAATAAACCAGTTATCAAAATTGAATATGATGACTTTCATGCCAAACAAATCAATTTTTCTAAACAGTTTGAAGGTGGTCAAGTTACGTTCGGAAAATGCGGCCAAAAATTCCCTTTTCACTCCTTGTTTGTGTCTTGTGTCAATAATGATTGGATAAACTACCTTTCCTTCATCAAATACAACTATTACCAGACATATTTATTGGCTAATGTCTGAGAAATTAAATATTAATTAGGAGTGACGTCATGAAACGTCGTGCATATTATACAAGAAAAGAAAACACTTTTCGCACCTCTGGGGACTGACAGATATTGATATTTTCTTGGGTTTGATTGTATTTCGTTATTTGTTCTTGCGCGTTTTGTTTTGTGTGTCTTTAAGTATTATGAGTTGATTGGTTTCTATATGAATAACTATAATGAGTGATTCTAATTATTACGTATATGTTAGTCATAATGACGCACATAGGCTAGTTACAAACCAACGTTTAATGCATGTTTTGAGGCGCGCGCGTGCGCGCACACACATATAATCATTTAACTGCTAATAATTAGGGAGATTTTAAGCGTTTTATCAAGTGAATGAACTTTTCTAAGTTATTGTTATTAAATGTTAGGTTTCATTACTTAATTTTAAAGTCATAACAGATTTCGCCTAAATTCATCATTCCTGCTACAATTTTGTTTGTTCTTAAGTAAACGCTAAGATGCACTAGCATTGTTTCTATAGCTTTTTTTGTTTGAGATATAAATCTTTAAAATATGCTAGTATCTCTGTCCATGCTCCTTTAAGGTGAAATTGATGGCGACGTCGTGCTGCTAATTGCAGACCTTTATTTTACTGTTAATTCACTTCTTTGATTAATAAATTCTAATAACTCAAACAAAACATGTTCTTTAAACCTGTTATGAACAGAAGATTACATTTGGGTGACATTCAACACTATTTGTCCTTGACAAAATTTGTAATGCATTTTTAACATATTATTTTTGCATGGCCATCTAGAGTTTGCTTTCTTATATTGAGTTTTGTACAAGAACAGAATAGAACAGAACAGAAAATACTATACTTGTACAAGAACATATTGGACTTGTTCAAGAGAGAAGAAACCATGACCTATATATACCAGTACTTCAATCCAGCCTAAATTATCACGACACAACTTACATTAATGTGTACCACAGAAATAGCTTACTTAGTAAAACCTTCATCAAGATGGCTATTTCGACTATTTGTGAAGGTTTATTCACTACTTTTACGATCAATGTTCAAAATTCTAAAATAACATACACTCACAAAGGATCCAGCATAAGATAATGGTTAGCTCATTAAAAACAATTTCTGTTTCATGATTGGTTCTTTTCTAAGTTTACGTCATATCACAATAGATTCGGCGCATCCTTGAAGCGAAGTAGACACAGCATTTATTGTCATGTGATATCATGAAGTGAAACATACAACTTACTACCTATTAAACGTGAGAAGCAAGTAAATTCAACTAATGCGAGGGTACACGTTATACGTGTTGGGCAAATTGGGCAGATACCCGTAGAAACATATTCTACACATGATCTTAGCAAAAATGCCGAAAAGCGTTTGCTTTCGATTTTTAAGAAAAGTCACCCAGGTAAAAACCTGGGCAAGAAAAACAACGAACCAACTGGTCCGCTCTCAAACCCAAACCCTTTTATCAAAACTGTGACTGTATGATCATCGTCAGCTGTGTATCACGTTTCCCGTGCATAGAAGGGAACAAAATGCTACACATGATACTTTTTAAGAAAAGTCACCCAGGAAAGAACCTGGCCACGAAAAACCAAACAACGAACCGACCTTTCAGCAGTCAACCTCAGTCACCTTGCATCGAGACTGTGACTGTATGATCGTCAGCTGTGCGGTTTTAAGAGCATCAAGGTACGTCCCAGAAGTGAAAACCCGATTGAAAATGTAACAGGGTATCGAGGCAATGACGCGAGCAATGATGTGAGAAACATGTGTATGATGTCAGCATTTTTTACCTTTTAACATCTTCTTTGGCATTCAAGTACCTGGAAACCACCTTTCTATAAGGGTATAGTATTGCTCACTAGCTTGTTTGATCAGTTAATGCGCACTGGTTACAAGATACTGATTGGCTGTTTGTATTAGTATTTATTTGTATGTTAGGGATTATGGATATTTTAAAAAAGAGTGACAAAGGCAGAGTTTGCCCAAACAGTCGAACACACAGATTCATTAGTAAACATTATGTGTGTTGTAGTCTTGTAGAGCAGGAATTATATTATTCGACGGTCGTTAACATGCGTTTTCAGTACAGTGCGACTACTGTAGACTTCTCGGCCTATGCGCTATGTCACGTCAGGTTTTTCAGCAACTATAGCCTACTGCCGGTCCGCGGTCTAAAGGTCGTTCATGAGTGGTCATCATGGAGATTCGAGACCATTCAAACCAATAATATATTTTTCGCACATGTAATTTTTTTTCGACACCCAAAATCCCAGTGGGGGGCGACGGGGGGTGGCGAAAAGCTTTCATGGGGGCTGCCCCCCACGCCCCCCCCCCCGTAGCTACGCCACTGCTCATATACACCAGGGAGAAATAAACTAGAAATCAAAAAGTCTATATTGCCATCTACAATATAGACTGTAGGATAAGCTTAGAATAGTGTACAATTATATGTTGTACAGTCCCCAGATTTGGCTTTTCTGTTTTGAAATTTTGAATTTCACTATCTCAAGAAAATTCCTCTAATATAAAGTTAAAGACTTCAGCAGTGGCTTCAAGCTATGCTTCCGCACTTGGTGGAGAGTAAGTGACCAATCTTTTGCTAAGATAAATCAATACAAATCAACACTTTAAAAGGAGGAAGTGTATAGAAGTAAGACAATATGGTTACTGCAATGGTACCAGTGACCTCAATTGACCTCTACATGCATAACTTGTACATGGTATCCATAGCCTTGCAACTAATTTTGTGTGGAACTTTTAACTTGATGGCATGAGTTGTAGTTTAATGAAAGTATGACAGTATTCAGTTGCGTTACATTGAACCATGGAGCTATAAACCTGGGAGTTTATAGCTCCATGATTGAACAGTGCTTACCATCCCAGGGCTAAGTAAACTGCAGCCAGCAGTTTTTATCATGTAGTTTGCAATGCTATGGAAGGCTCAAGGTTTTATGTACTGTACTCTGTCATGGCTGTTAGCTCCTCTTGGGCAAATCTTCTTTTTCTGCCAAAACAAAATGACACATAACAGCAGAAAAGAGTTATTTCTGCACCTACCAGAAGCTGGTCACATTTGTTAAAAAATATTTTAAATGTAAAACAAAATTAATTCCAACGGTCTTTATTTGAGTTTTGTACCATGTTTTAAAACTTACCAGTTTTTATCTATGTACTGTTGTAAACATTCCTCTTTGAAGATATGTATGGTAGGGCAGTGACATCTCCAAAACTGTAAATGTGTCCCTTTTTAATGTTCAGAAAATCATGCCATAAGGAGTCCATACTATGGGTTTATTGAGATTTACACCAATTTCATGATCTGCTGAGCCTAAAATGTGACCTAGTTATGTGGTGTTTCATTTTACATTTCTCATGTGGATAAAACTTATATGTGACTAGGGCAAGACTATACCTATATCATTGCATGGATAGGCTTAGCCTAATTAACTTACATTTCAGCCAAAACCTGTTAGAGTTTGACACACCAGTACCCCCCCCCC
>KN883432.1:21951-37478 GCA_000934455.1 Apostichopus parvimensis | reverse complement strand
TTCGTGTTTACGTTATCCAAGATTCGTGAGCCGTTCTATTGCAATCGGAATTCGTTTCGTGGAATGGTTAGCCCTGCTCTAAAATCAACTTCACGACGCGAGTACAGAGTCTTGAACGAATATACGCAAAACAGTATAGTGTACAGTATGATATTTTTCGGTCACTGCATTGTGTACACAGTTATGATACATATATGCCTACAGCGCATGTGTGATGCACCCTGTACGAAACTTTCACTGGATGCAGTCATTTTGGTAACCTCGAAGTGAAGGTTTCTATTGTGATAACGTAACTTTTCCGACCAATCATGAGCGACTATTTACGCACAATTGAGAAAAATAAATTCGCCACCGGGAAGTCAAAATTGATCCACTTGTTATAACAAAAAGATTAAGCGCCACCATAAAATGAAGATCTATTGTAAGCAAAAGAACATTCACACAAAATCCAAACGAACGCTCACGTGAAACGAACGAGTGCTCGGAACAAAAAGAACAAGCACCAATATATTAAGGAGCACCAGGAAGTCAAAATTGATCCACTTGTCGGAACAAAAAGATCAATCGCCATCATAAAAACGAAGATGTATCGAAAGCAAAAGAAAATTCGCGCGAAATCAAAACGAACGCTCACACACGAAACGAACAAGTGGTCAGAACAAAAAGAGCAAGCGCCACCATAACTAGAATGCAACATGCATTGAGGTTTCGATGACTTCAGTGCACTAGACTTCTGGTTGTTAGTATAACCAAAATTAGCTGTTACAACAGAAATGGCCCGAGCCACCATTTTGATACAATAACACTATGGCATGATGAACACAGGTCAGTCTACTGTATGTGGCTACACACCAAAACAATTGGGGTCTGTACTAAGTGTTATGAATCCACACACCAAGTATTAGAGGTATCCACGATTTCCATCGTTAGATATCATGTAAAAGGTTTTTCAGAGTTTGACCTCTGGTGACATCAAAGGAGATTTGACCATACAAGCAGCAGGATTCTTGTACTCAATATGGCAAATCCATATACCATGTATGAAAAGTATCCATGATTTCTACCATGAGAAATCATGTTTTCAAGGTTTTCAGGCCTGGACAAATATTTTTAAAAGTACTCGCTATTTGGCGACCGTAACTAAACATCTACTCGCCAAATTTCACTCGCAACTAGGCCTATGATTACTGTTCAAGTCTCCATAGTACAGATTTGGAACATCAATACTTTCTATGAACAAAGGCAGTTAGGCAGATGCATGGTGCTACGTATTGCGCATTAGAAAGTCATGTTTCTTTGCAGTATGAACTTTAAACTTTTTTCCACCTAAAGCAAGTATTGAACAAAGTAAAACATGCCGCAGAATCATAATTAAGCAGCTATGCCTGCTGTTATGTCTTAAACAATTAAAAGAAAAACATCTGTAAAAACATCTACGAAGATAGCTTGGCATCTGTTACATTATTGCTTCTATATTACTAGGTATATACTATATACAGTCGCTAGGTGTGCGTGAGTCCTAAGCCTATACAGTACCTCACTGCTAATTTCAACCGCTACTCGATTAGCGCGACTTCATAAATTTGCCCCGTTATTTATCTTGTCTTTTAGCTGCAGATTGATACGCAAAAAAAATATCCCTATTACTCGATTACACTGCCTAAATCAAAGCGATCTTTTATGCAATGAAAACCTAAAGTTGTAGGGGCATCTATCTTTGCAAACAATCCTAGCAGCAACAACAACAGCAAACTTGTCTCAGAATTCCTTAAAGTGTGCTATACTTTGCGAATTATGACTGATAGCCAGTAGGAAAATGCCTTAAGAAATAATCAAGGAGGTGTTTGCCATTTTAAGTGTATTGGTATTCTGACTGGTATTTTTCACGTTGTTGTGTCAACGAACCCTATTCTACCCAACCGTTGCTGGCCTAAACAACATAAAATTGCTCACAGGCCTAGCCAGGTTTGTTCAAATTGTCCCATAATTATAAACGTTACGAAAGTCGAACGTTATTTTTAAGGCCTAGCTATGCTGAAACTGGTGGAAGAGACTACACAAATTGATATCTACAGCCGATCCAGACAAACAATCGTGAACTCACTGCCAAACTAAGACCGTTTTACACTGTTATTTTGCACTGCGGTTGGTCATAGTAAAAATCTAACTAGACGAACTGTTAAGTTTCATAACGTAGCATACGCCCATTAAAAGCCCCATTGACTTACACACTAAATCACAAAAGTAATGTGGTCTCTAAATCTAGATAGAAGTTGTCACTAACTATATACTACCCATCACTGGATAGCTGACAAGTTGGCATTTTATTGCACCATCAATTTTCCGTACCATGACCGTGCAGATTTTTTAGTACGAGAGCCGGAACTTTTCGTCACTTGTAAACAAACCTCTTTACTCAGTCGTAAACAATCTTCGTACGCTGCTCCTGGGAGGGCTAAACTGGTCTGAAATTGCCTCAATTTACCCATTTTTTTAACCACATGTGCTTCCATTCATGTTCATTAACATCCAAGCCACAAAAAAGTTCATCCTAATTGATAACATAGCAAAAAGTTGTTCTCCTGCTCCTAATTGGCACTTTTCCTGAAGGAGAAAACTTGACAAAACTTTGCTTTCCAACCTCTATTCTTCCCTCTGAAACCTTTATCAATCCCAGCATCCAGTAAGCTTTAGAACTTAGCTGTGGCCCTGAGTTGAAAGAGAAAATGTACTCGTTACTTTGGCACTATTTCTATAAGGCATTTTAGCAGATTTTGGGGCCAAAAAAGCTCAGTAAAACAGTGTGCTGTGCCCAGATCTGAAATGAGGGCGCTGTTCAAACAACGTTCCAAAATCGTTGTATTCGATCATATTGACTAGTTTCTCAGTGTAAATCTTGTTTGATATCAGTCTATGCACAGCTATTCAACTGCTTGGACTTTCAATAATTGCTAACAAACAAAACTAGTGAATTAGTCACTGGAAACTATTTATTTTTAAAGGATAACATAGGAATACTATTTAAAAGAATGGGTAGAAGGAAAGGCATGTATCTTAGGCGTGCAACAACCTTTAGAACAGGTAACAGGTTCGGTTTTACAGCTTGTACAGCTGATGAAACTGATGCCAATTGCACTGGTGATATGCCTAGCCCTTCTGATACAGGCAGGTGTGGCAAATATGTCCTCTTGCAAACCTGCATATAAAAGGATCAGCAAGGAAGAGTATGCGAGGGTAGTTAACTCTACCGTCAAAGGACCTGAGATATTTTCAACTTAGTCCCAACAAACAATGTTACTCAGGCCTACTAAGCACCATGTTTGCCAGCTTGATAACATGGCTCATACAAGTGTTGCAGAATCTACAGGTTACAGGGTAGTGAATTTGCAAGTCATAGTAAGAGCCTATCATAGTGCTATGATGGCTCACATGGAGGCAAGCAATGGATGTGCGGGGCTCCTCGTATCTGTTTCTGATATGGAGGAATTTGTGGGACTTGGCTCAAAGGTTGTTTTTGGATGCACTCTCTGTAGATACAAAAGTGAGCTCTTGCCCTTCTATAAAGTGTTAAAGCAAATTAGCAAACCTGGCAGAAATCCCTCAGAACTAAACATTGCATTGCAGTTAGGCTTGCATCAGACTTCCATCAGTTCAAGCGCAGTTTGTAGATTGCTCAGCAGCATATCTCTTCCAAGTCCTGCTGTCGGTACACTGCAAAAGTCAGCCAACCAGTTTGGACCTGTAATAAAAGAAATTAATGAAAATGATATGGCTGAAAAGAGGGGTATAATAAAGAAGACACTGCAACTGCGTGGCTTCTCAAGAGATTCTCCCATTTTTGCAGAATATGATCGGCAGTACAATAACCATCAGCGTAATTCCAGAAGTAAGACTCCATTTGCTCCTGCAAGCCAATGCAGAGATGTAATTGTAGAGAATGTCACCATAGACACAGTTGTTATTGGTTACTATCACAGTAACAAGCTGTCTCTAATGGGTGAAATGAAAAGAAAAAAGGGGTCATAAGGTACAATGTCCAGGCCATAAGGGCTGTTCAGCAAATTTAAGGCAAGATGCCAATATTGGAGATGAACAAAATGGTGGAAAGATTTGTGCATCAAAATTACTAGCAGGTAAAAACCCAGTAAAGGTCAAGGGCCTCACAACTGATGCTGATGGCAAGGGCATGTAAAGGGTTCAGTAGTATCATGTCTGCAGCTATTAGGTCTGAAACAGAGAACCTTTTAGACCAGGTCCACCTAAACAGATCTCTTCGCAGAGCACTGACTGGAGCAGAATTCTCCTCTGACATGTTTCCTGCAAAGACTATGACTATGAAGCGCTTCATACAAAAGCGCTTTGCTGAGGACTTGACCTACCGTGTACAGGCAGAGGTGACTGCTTGCAGGAAAGTGCTCAAATATGACCACTGCAAAGTTGCAAAAGCTTTGTCAACATGACTGGACTGCCTTACTAAATGCTACAGTGGAGATCATTCACATTGCCCAAAGCAGTCATTTGTATGTAAGAGGGGCAGGTACTACAGATTTCCATTTATGCCAAATGCTGCAAAGGGTTCTCTGGTAATATCCCACACTGACAACACGAAACTTATCAAAATACTTAAAACACGCACCTGCTACAAACGATTATGGTCCACTCGTTTTGAGACTTCCACTCAAAAAGCAGAGGCGGTCAATAATGCTTTCAAGGTGACTAATCCAAAACATAGCACCACATTTGCACGCAACAGTCAGTACAGGGACCACAGTGCCATACACATCACAAATAATGGGCCTGGTGAGTCCATAGCCAGGAAGATGGAAGCTGCCGGGTTAAAGTTGAGCACACATAGTCCATGTATCCAGACTCTGAAACAGATGCAGAGAAAACAACACTACGATAAATTACGTAAGAGAGGCAGAGTATACCGAAGGAGGAGAGCACAACTCAGAGAGAGTTGTGCTGTTGCTCTGCTTGGTACACTGTATAAAAGTATATGCTACTCAATGTATGTACAACTTCAGTCCGTCAGGTTTTAGTTGTTCTCTATAGCCTAATATCGATATTAGTGGCTCCTTATACCAGCCTTTACTTTCACTACTATACACATCTCAGTAGCAGACAGCTCAAAGCAACATACACAGGTGGTACTGTGGCCTATACAAGCCATGCAGATGTCTATTCTTTACTCATCAGTCATTTTGGAGCACACAGTGTACCAATGTATTATTTCCTCGGCAATCTCATGCCATTTTTCGATATTTTGATGACATTTCGCAAAATTGGACCCCAAAATGGCACAAGCGTAAAATGTGTAGACGTTTTGTCATATTTCATCGTTACACATCATAACCGACACCTTCAGCTATATTTTACGCTCATAGAGTCTAAAACGGCAATTTTCACATTTTTTTAAGGTAGCATACGCCCATTAAAAGCCCCATTGACTTACACACTAAATCACAAAAGTAATGTGTTCTCTAAGTCTAGATAGAAGTTTTCACTTGCTAAATGCTACCCATAACTGGATAGCTGACAAGTTGGCCTTTCATGGCACCATCAATTTTTCGTACCATGAAAATGCAGATTTTTTGCTACGAGAGCCGGAACTTTTCGTCACTTGTAAACAAACCTCTTTACTCAGTCGTAAACAATCTTCGTACGCTGCTCCTGGGAGAGCTAAACTGGTCTAAAATTGCCCCAGTTTACCCAATTTTTGAACCACATGTACTTCCATTCATGTTCTTTAACATCTAAGCCACAAAAAAACACATCCTAATTGAAAACATAGCAAAAGAGTTGATCTCCTGCTCCTAATTGGCACTTTTCCTGAGAACACTTGGGGCGGATTGATATAGACGCTAAGGAGTATGCCACCATAAACGGCGCCTGTGTCACAACGTAACTACATTCAACATGAAATAAATACGACGGAAAACGTCCAATAGAACCACTGTACTGTAAGGGTTCCGAGCGGCACGTTGAAGCCAACGCAAATATGTTCGAGTTTTCAGTTTTGAGTTTTAGATTCTACGGATGCCCATTAGCTCATTTCAAATTGCCAATATCCTCCTATTCGCGTGAGGCGTAACGCACATGTTATCTGATAGGCTGGTCGATGGGAGATATGGTAGCTTATAAAACAAGGTTTCCACAATTTGGCGTCTGGTGACTATAAATGACATTTGACCTCAATAAAATATTGTACTGGAACGTGTCACAACTACATACTAAATATGAGATTCGTCCAACCTTCCCTTCTTCAGTTATCGTGTTTACAAGGTTTTCACAATTTGACCTCTATTGACCCCAAATGGACGTGGACCTCCACCAAAAAGAATAGGGATCTTGAACTCAATGTGGTACTCCTACTCACGAATATGAGATTCATCCAAGCTTACCTCCTTGAGATATCGTGTTTACAAGGTTTCCACTATTTGGCCCCTGGTGACTCCAAATGACCTTTGACCTCCCCACAAAACAATATGATTCTTTTACTCAATGTGGTCCTCGTATACACCAAATATAAGATTGGGCCAAGCTTCTCTACTTGGGATATCGTGTTTACAAGCGAGGCGTCACACACTCACACACATTAACAAGAACAATTACAAACACCTACATTTACAAAAACCAATAACACATATCGACATATCTCTGACCAGTGATTCCAATTTACAGTAGGTCCAGAACAAATAAACTTTTTTTTGTGGCGTGGCCACAAACATAACCACATTTTCATATTCAGCAGAATCTCACGACCATGCACAACGCAATTATAAACATGCATCAGTTTCCTTTTTTAAGGTGCATACAATAAGTATCATCCAAACCATGACGTTGCACTGAATAGCTTCCTATCAATTTCATTACAACAACCATGTGCCTAAATAAACTTTATATATTTGGATTTTCTGACCTTGACGTAGCAAAAATTAAAATAGTAACGTTTTTTTTTTCTCTCGGCTAATTGGATATGGCTACTGCTGTGGCAGTTTTTATTGAAATATTTGCAGGATGCATATTTAATGCTCATTTGGAAGGCCACTGTACAGAAAGTTAATATGAAATGTATCTCTGGATTACATATAGACTCCTTTAAATAGACTTGTAATAATAAGAGGAGAAAAACATCGAAAATAATCAAATCCAAACAGTACTTGTTTTTAAACTGCTATAGAAACGGCTCAATGACCCAATTTAAGCTCAAGTAACTCCAAATAACGGTACGGTACCTACAATTTGAAGACCGATACACACAAATTAAATATAATAATATTAATATTGAAGTGGTT
Source organism: Apostichopus parvimensis (assembly GCA_000934455.1). Classification (NCBI taxonomy): domain Eukaryota; kingdom Metazoa; phylum Echinodermata; class Holothuroidea; order Aspidochirotida; family Stichopodidae; genus Apostichopus; species Apostichopus parvimensis. The sequence continues at coordinate 30,180 of KN883432.1, read as the reverse complement.
GTGTTTAAAAAACCTTTTCAGTGTTTTCATTTCTTTTAATTGGTTTTACAAGCCTATTTACATGAGTTCGTTTGAGATATTTTTCACCCAATTTCAAAAACATTGACACACAACGCAGTGGTTAAAAAAAGTAGAAAACTATTTATGTTTGCTTCATTTCTGACAGTAGGCCAATTTCCGATTCACAGAGTGAAGGAAACCTATATCTCTTTTTCATTTAATCTGTTCTTTTGTGAAGCTGTCGATTTTTATCAACTGGTATTTTAAATTTTAAGAACGGTTTCTACATGTGTAAGCAATAGGAACTAATGCCATGCATACTAGTTATGTAATATTAATCTATTATAATTAATTAATCAGAACAAGTTTACCGCCTTCAAACAAAACATGCGATAACTTTCGTTTGTAAACCAATTTTTATAGCCTTTCTTAACATCAAGTATTGGATAATGATAATGAAGAAGATCTGTACATGAACTAGAAGAGTGTGGCGATTAGGTTTACTTTGGTTGTAACATTGACCTAAGTTATGAGCCACCAAGGTAACTATAATCAAATAAAACTAGAAATGTCACAGTTCACTTCAATTTCCAGTGACTCGATGGAGTCTAATGTATTTCAATTAAATTATTAAAACTTGAAACAGCGAATCCTAATACAAAAAAAAAAGAAAAGAAAAGAAAAATTCCTGTGCTCATCATATAGCTGCATTCAGATTCAACCTCAATCTTCCGTTTAGTAGCCTAGACTATGAAACAAGGGCGTAGGAACCGGGGGTGCTGAAAAATATGGGGGGCGGAAGTATCATTCCGCCCCCCCCCCCGCTTTGCAAGTCAGAAAACCCCTTTTTCATTTCTGCCCTTGGTGCTCAGAACATTTTGGCAGAAAAAAATCTCATTTGGAGCACCAAATTGCATCTAAGACCAGGTGAAAATGCAAAATTATTTATAAAAAGGAGTGGGTGTTGAAGTGTGCTATATTGCACCAAATCGCATATGAGGCCACCTGGAAATGCAAAAAAGGACACCCCCTCCCCTTAGACCCCTCCCCCAGGCCGGCCATCAGTCTTCAGCCCCCCCCCCCCCACTCAAAAGTACCTTCCTACGCCACTGCTATGAAACATATAGAATAATGAAATCAGAACGGTGCTTGTTTGAAACTGTAATAGAAACGGCTGAATGACCCATATTAAAGTTCATGTAATTCCAAATAACGGTACGGTACCTACAATTCGAAGACCGATAAACACAAATTAAAGTAGCCGTGTATATTATCAGGGGACCGAATAGTCAAGCATTGTTAACACGGGAGAGGTTTAAATATTAGTCCTCTTTTTCGATCTTTTCATCTCTTCAATTGCTTTTCTTGGCAATATCTTATCACACTAGGTTGTTTGAAATATATCCACATAACTTCCTAAAACCTTGTAGAACGGTGATGCTTAACGCACTACGTGTTGCTAACTGGAAGATTTTACAAATGATTGTTAACTGTTTTTGGCTGTGGTTCCGCTTCACATGATGAAATGAACTTGTGCCTCATTCCCCTTATCTGAGGTTTTCTCGTGTGAGGGGAAGGGGAGGAGGGGAGTTGCAATGTAGGTTTTTTTTTTAACAACATATAGACATGGGCCCCGGCTAGTAATCGCGAACGAAACTAAAGAGTTCAACTATTTTAATTAAATGTTAATAATTTTTCGAAATAACGATGTGAACTTCAAACATAATTTGAAGAAAAAAAATGCTCATGATGAAGCTATTGTCAGAATCGATATTACTATGCTTTAACCTCAAGCTAATCAATTAAGTAGCATGAATTTCAGTTTATGTGCGCATATCACTATTTTATGATCACCGTAGGCTATAAACTCTACAGAATTTACTGGATTCACCTACAGACTTCAAGTATATTGTTTCAAATCAATTCCTTTGCACCAGACACATCTCGACATTAAGCTTAGCTATAGGGAAGACACCTGATTTTAATTGTTTTCTTCCATATTCATATCCTTGTGAACATGTTTCCACAAAAGGTGAAGATGATTTTCAATCAATAATAAATTGCAAATATTACATGTAGTAGGCTGTATCTTGCTCTACATGAAAGTTGTAGAAACGTATTAATGTGAGCCTATAGTACTTTCTTGCAATTTTAAGCAGACTCATCGCTGATTGGTTGCCTATTTCCTTCGTTTAAGTCTGAATTGTGAAAATCAGAATAATGTGACTATGAAAGTTGGGGCCAAACTGACGTTTTCCACACCCACCTTTTTGTAGATTGATTCCTGCCTACCCAGCCCGTCCATATATCATCTGTAAGTTAGCCAACTAACTATGTATTTGTATCTGTATGTGTTTTAGATCCTCCTGCATGCAGGAACTCGCAAACAGGCCTCATTGGCTTATCAAAGCCGTCAAGCTGACCGAAGTCAGTCTCTTACATTCATATTTAACGTCCCATGATTATGAATTGTCAACAACTCTGCTACTGGACGACTCACATTAATCTTGGAGTGACTCGAACCGGGGACCTTATGATTGGCTATGTACACTACCCATGTACACTGACTATGTACATTGCCCAGGCTTAGACCTATTCCTGTCCCCTTGGTCCCTACTCCAACATAAAATGACGTACAGGTATGTACACCAGAGAGTCTCAAGGTTCAATCCAGGGCTGGTCTATACCAGGGCGGGTCTATACCAGGGCGTGTCTTTCCCAGGCTCATCATTAGCTTGTCTTTCTAGACTGTCTCTGCACATAAAGTCTATCTACTAAACCATACTGGTTAAAGAGTAGTATGCAGATACTATTTCGATTTGTGTCGTATCAACTCGAACACGGAGCTGCTACAAATACCAATTGCAAGAATTTGCAAGAGTTGGAGTCTATTCATTTGTACATTGCAGTAGAGTAAGCCCATGTATCTTAATTTCTGGTTCTTAAGAACATGAATATGAGGTGTGGTCCTTGTAATCATTCATTGACTTTTCTTCATAGTAACGTGATAACATATCCGGAACTACTTTATTGCAAATTGGTGACCTCTCTAACTTTCCAACCAGTCCATCATTCACCCCAATGAAGTGATCTGGCCCAGCCCCCCACCCCCCAACACACACACACACACCTACTCATTAAAAACTTCTGGCTGAAAACTATCCCAAACGAACTCATGTTAGTAGACTGTAAAATTAAATATTCAAATCGTAGGTACAGTATAGTTATTTGGAGTTACTTGAACCTAAAATCGGTCATTTACCCCTTTTGCATTCAAATTTCAAAGAAGCACTGTTCTGACTTAAATAATTTAAAGTTTTGTCTCATTGTGTCATTATGTTCCCTAGCTTACTTAAAGAAAGGACCGATACATTCTGACAACGGCTTCATTATGTACACATATGAGTTGATTTCTAAGATTGTTGTTTATGTTAAATTCATTTATTGAAAAACAAACAAACCTGTAGAAAATGAAATAAAGTAGTTTTATAAGGTTAGTTTCGTTAATTGTGTTTAAAATATTTTAGGAAAGCAATCCTTAACATTAATCTTCATGTAGGCCTATTATCATGGTGCTATGCTTCATAAACAACTATTTTAACAATACATTGGAATTGGCTTAATATTAGGAAAGCCACCTGTTTTGGTTGTTTTCATATTCTTATTAATACATAATATACCATCATTCCTATGGCATTCTCTCTCTATACCCAAGCATTGGGAAACCTACCGTCACATTCTTTTTGAATCTATAGGAATTAAAGCTGGGAAAAAACAAACCATTTTACATGATTACATGCAAATACAAAATAGTTGTTGGAAGAAAACTCACCGTTTTTATATAATACCATATTCGTCTGAACCTGCTCGATAATCCATTACCATTATTTAATTAATGCTGTTGGTATATCCAGTCTCCGTTTAGTATTGGCACATTGGTATTTCAAATGACTTTCACTTGCAGGCCTAAATGTCAATTTACCGTAGTCATTTCATAGTTTGAAAAAAAACGGTCTGATTCGACAGATGTTTGCATATTGATGCCTTAATTAATTAAAATGATCTTCTCTAAATATTTAATGATCATTTATTGCTGGTCCGGTTTTCAAGTTTTAATACAATGTTAGCTCTGAATCATTCTTTGGTCTCCATGTTGTAGGTAATAGGCCTATAGATTTTGATATGTGTGTTATGAAAGAGGTATGTTTTAATTTGGGGACCGAGAGCAGCATTCCTTAAAGTTGCTTGTCAAAGTCAATGTGTGTTTTCAATTTTACCATATCGAAAAGACACACATATGATGCATACTATGTGTGTTTTCCATTTTACTATATCGAAGAGACACACATATGCATACTATGTGTGTTTTCAATTCTACCATATTGAATAGACACACATATGCATACTATGTGTGTTTTCAATTCTACCATATTGAAAAGACACACATATGCATACTATGTGTGCAAAGAGATGATCATCTTGAAACTTTGAGAGAAGAAAGATGGCAGCATGACGATGGCTATGAGCCAAAGATAATCTGAGGACCGGGTTTGTGGTCCTGTCTTCTTAAAATATCCTGCCCTTTAAGGTGTGTTTCCCAGCACCGGTCCTGGCATTATGGAGGAGGTGCATCCACACATACACACTCTCCGCCAGACTGCATAGGTTACGATTATTATCGAAACCAAAAATGCCTTTAGGAGACGTTTTGCCATCTCAATTGCATTCGTATTCTGACTGGTATTCTTCATGTTGTTGTGTTAACGAACCCAATATTACCCCATTGGTGTGCGAAAAATATCGCTATTACTCCATTGCACTGCCTAACCAAAGTGATCTTTTACTGCACTGAAAATCTAAGGTTGAAAGAGCATCTATATCTCCCACTCTCACCGATGTTGTGAGTGAAAATCTTTGCAAACAAATCCTAGCAGCAAGAACAGCAAACTTGTCTCGAAACTCCTTAAATTGTTGTATATTTTGCGAATTATGACTGATGGCATGTAGGAAAATCATTTAGGAGATGTTTTGCCACCTTAAGTGTATTCGTATTTTGCCTGGTATTCTTCATGTTGTTTTGTTTACGAACCCAATTTAAACCACCATTGCTGGCCTAGACTAAATTAAATTGCCCATAGGCCTAGCCAGGTTTGTTCGAGTTGTCCCATTATCATAAACGTGACGAAAAAGTACACTTTTTTTGCACGCAATGTATGTAGCCAATGTATGCTCCGGAGCGACGAGCTGAAGGCTATGGGGATTTTTTTTTCGCGAGTCCTGATTGGATTCTACGGATGCCCATTAGCTTATTTCCAATTACCAACAGCCCATATGCTTATGAGGCACTGCAGATTATGAAACAATGTTCCACATTTTAGCCTATGGTGACTCAAAATGACCCTCGACCTCCACAAAAACAATAGGCTTCTTGTACTGAACGTATCACAACTACATACTAAATATGAGACTCGTCCAAGCTTTACTCCTTGAAATATCGTGTTTACAAGTTTTTCACAAGTTGACCCCTTTTTACCCCAAATGACGTTTGACCTCCTCTAAAAACAATAGGCTTCTTCTACTCAAGGTATTTTTTCAGATGTTTTATTTTTTGGTTTGAGACATTAGAGTAGGCCAAGCTGATTGTTTATGATTCTGTGGCGTGTTTTACTTTGTTCAACACTTACTTTTTGGTGGAAAAAAAAGTTAAAATGTCATACTGCACAGAAACATAAGTTTCCAATGTGCAATTACGTAGCACCATGTATCTGCCTAAGTGCAGTGGCAAGTGAAATTTGGCGAGTAGAGTTTTAGTCACGGTCGCCAAATAGCGAGTACTTTAAACATATTTGTCGAGGCCTGAAAACCTCTAAAACATGAATTCTCATTGTAGAAATCATGGATGCTTTTCATACATGGTATATGGATTTGCCATATTGAGTACAAGAATCGAGTAACTTGTGTGGTCCAATCTCATTTGATGTCACCAGACGTCAAATTCTGAAAAGCCTTTAACATGATATCTAACGTTTGGAATCGTGGGTACCTCTCATACTTGGTGTGTGGGTGCATCAAATTGAGTATAAAAGACCCCAATTGTTTTTGGTGGAGGTTTGTATTGCCACGTACAGTAGACTGACCTGTGTTTATTATGCCATAGTGTAATAGTATCAAAATGGTGGTTCGGGCCATTTCTATTGTATAGCTAGTTCTGGTTACTAACAAGCAGAAGTCTAGTGCAATGAAGTCATCGAAACCTCAATACATTTTATAGTCTGGTTCCGTGTGTTAAAGAACCCAATTGTACTGTGCCCTACTCAGATGGGGATGACCAATCTTTATTGTTGATAGCCTATACCGGGAGTGGAGGGGAGGGGGCTAGTAATATACTCTACCGTGTGGAGAATGCCTGCGCATAACCAAGCTGTGGTGATATCAATGTTTAAATCACTTGTTTAAATGGTTGAGAAATTAATATATGAACTTAACATATTTACGAATGCTTTTAAAACACATGACTTAATTCGTAAGCTTAAACCGTTCCCTGTAATATATTGTTATTTTAAATTGTAAATGCTGCTTTCGCTGTATGGTTAATATGCTCCGTGAAGTTTGTGGACAATCTCCGCACATGAAAACTTCCCGTAAATAATGCACGTGCAACTATCAAACCATATTACACAGTTAATTTGCATTGAGATTGGTCATTGATAAAAATAGCAACGTCGTAAGTACAAACAGCATACCTTTGGTAATACAACAACGTATGCAGTGAGCTGTCCACAGTATATGAGTACATAGGCGTAGGAGCCAAATTTGATTTGAAGGGGGGGGGGGTGGGCTGTAACGACTTGCCCGAAAAATATAACCAAAATTCGCGCGTTAAACATATACTGTACACTTATATAGGCTTTTACAATAGTATGGCAAATTAGTCGGGTAAGCTTAGAACCTTATTTTAATTACCAAGGAGATTTTTTTTACATTTATTCATTTACTTTAGCTACATTACATCATTTCAATTTAATTTCTTTCAATAAGTGCCCGAAAAGCTCTCAGCATATTGCCCAAATTTTCACCAAATTATTTGGTGAGGGGCTGCAGCCCCCAGCCCCCACCCCCACGCCTCCTACGCCTATGTCAATGTGTACAGTATATGTACAGTATATAAAAGTGTCACGACCTTTGTTAAGTATACTGTGTAAGAGAATGAACGGCTTTGTTAATGAATAAAGACACATAGGATGTTATTGTATGACATTCATGATTTAGTCCTCCAAAAAAATGTAAAAGAAATCCTTCTCCAATGCAGAAAAATCATTTCATAAGAGAACAAAGCACTGTGATCTGATTAAAATTTAAGACGTTGCTATAACGTACACTTAATATTATGCAATGGGACGTATAGGAAACCATCAACCGGAAATATTAATACGTATTTTACGTTTGAACAATCAAAAGAAAAAAATTGTGTTTTTGTCTACTTTAGAAATAAAAAACTATTGTTTCGATGTTAAGATTAGCCGGGAAGCTGTTGTTGATATTGGTCATGCGAAGTCTTAGACCAAAGGTATGTCGGCTTCGTAGGTGACCCGTATGTCGTTGACTTGAACACCGCGGTAGACACCTCGGAAGTGAGAGTTTGTGTTCCTCAAACCGTCGTCATTTACGGTAATTAGCGTAGCCTCATACGGTACATGGGCAGTATAACGGTTGCCTACGATAATAGCAGCTTTTGAAGACCGCGGTTGAACGGTTGTTTGAACGCTGATCGTATCTGGTTGAGACTTGGTTTCGGAACCGCCCCATTCATGAGAGTAAGAGGCAGTCGTAGAAACTGTGACCTGAAAATGAATCAATGCAATAGATGAAATGTTTATCTGGAAACAACTAATCCGTAAATACTTTTTAAGAACAGTGACTCAAGGTATAGAACATGAGCACGAAAATCCGAACAACATTATTCACCTCTCAACCCCATCTTCTTGCACTGAGAGTTACCCCCCCCCCCCCCCAGTGATTTACACCACTATCCAGCTTCGCCTCTCAAATCCCCATTACGCCTAAAGAAACGATAGAAATAAATGAAAGAAATGTGGTCCTAGTATTTAGTTGGCTTATAACGGTCCTACCTTAAATTCACTGTATTAAGATTTGACTTGAGATGTTTGGTATTTACCTGTTGTTTAAGGTAAAAATCTAAGCTTGAACTAGTCTTCTTGAATGTCTAAG
>KN883431.1:13224-24101 GCA_000934455.1 Apostichopus parvimensis | reverse complement strand
GAACGGTGGAGGATGGACCGTAAGTTTTGATTTAAAGCAAAAAATGGAATATTTTAACTATGTTTCTGTAATTTTATTTGTATTGTCTATTGCAGCCGGTAATGTATTACGAGTTTCTGTTTTCGGTGTGGATGCACTTTTATAACTCCTTAACAGGGATTGAGTATATCAAAAATAATTGAGTATATGTAAAGGGAGGCAAAACTAAGCATTGCCCCCCCCCTCCCCCTTGAAGAAGAGACAAAACAAAGTAAAGTCCAAACTGAATTATTATTCTATAACTATATAGTCGTGCCGAATTTCTTACACTTAGTTTGTCTGTCAGCATGCTTTAACTCCTCCCACAATAATATTTCTTTCATTATTTTTACCCGCTCTCTTTCCAGGTATTTCAACGTCGTACTGATGGCTCTACTAGTTTTTATAAAAACTGGGTTGAGTACAAAGACGGGTTTGGTGACAGCAGGAACTTATGGCTAGGAAATGAAAAGCTTCATTACTTGACGAACCAGAGAAACTACAAGCTTCGCTTTGACATCACTACTTCTAGTGGATCGGCTAAATATGCTGAATATCCAGAGTTTCAAATAGAGTCCGAAACCAACAACTACAGAATGAATAAACTCGCTGATCGTAGCAGTGGAAACACAGGTCTGTTGCATGTTTGATATTGCGCCTTGCCTTGGATAATATGTCAAGTTAAAGTTCTTGATGTTATTATTACCTACAAAATATGTCTAGGTACACTGGATCAGCAACCCTCACAAAGAGGGTTTGGTGTGACACCCCTCCCCCCCCCCATCCCCTTTCACACTTCACGGGCACCTTTTCTCCGGTTGTGTCAAGGAAATAATTATAAGTATATAGTTTTGTAATCCATTTCTAGGTATGTAGGATCAGTCGCACACATTACTTAGAACGCAATAACCGATACAAACAGAACCAAACAGAAAGTAATGAAATAACACAGAACACCATATTATTGTTACTTGTCTCTCCGTTTCAGTCACCTCAATTAGTTGCAATTGATGGACGGAAACCTTTTTCATTTTGCCAGTTTTGGTTTATAATCTTGAAAGAGCAAAGGAGGTTTTGTTTCCAACGGAATTTGAGCAAGTTTTTTTCGCAATTTCTTTAAAACATAACAATTACAAACCATCTCGTCCGATATGGTCCCGATACTTTAAAGGGACCGTATAGTGTTAGGTATATACCGTATATCCGTATCAATTGGATGCCGTTAGTATCATAAACAACATATTGAAGTAGTCTTACTAGCCTATGAACAAGAATGTATGCTGAATGAGCAGGCATCAGTTTAAGAACAGGACATATTATGGAAGAGAAATACGACCATATATTTTCACATAACCATTAAAAGTGAAATAAACCTTGAGAGCTTGCAGTGAAAACATACCACTAGCAGATTAATGTATCTTATAACATATGTGAAACAATTATATGAAGATATATATATAGTATTTCAATACATAGTATTCAAGAAATTGACAACCCGAGACATATAAAGAAATTACAAATGTTAAAATAATAAGTAAAAACTCGTTAATGCTCAGCCTAGAATTTAGTTCTCCGTTAGGACCAAATACAATGTTTACTAATTTTATGATACTGTTTAATATCAAAGACAATAATTTCCTGTTAGAAAGTTTAGTTTGTATACTACAATACTTTAGTTAATTTAGATCAAGATAACCTAGATTGAGAATGAAAACTAATTAAAATAAAGTACAACAAAGAATAATCAGCACATAAAATATACATAATGATCGCTGAGTTATCCCATTAACAATGAATTGTAAATCTCTTTCAATGTGAATCTCCCCCCTCCCCTCCTTCTTCTTCCCAGTATATTGTAAAACTTAGATTATGTCCCAACAAAAATTGCAACATATCAAGATACAAACTCTATTGTTGAATGACCAAGTACCACTGTGGGTTCTTGCTGTTTTTCTTCACAGGTATTGATCTCTATTATAGCAGAGGAAAACATTTCAGCACGCATGACCGAGACAATGACGCATGTGGCAACTTCAACTGCGCACAGCTACACAGAAGCGGCTGGTGGCACTTTGATAACTATTGCTCTAGTTGCTGGAGTTATAGCTATTGTTATTATATCCAATACAGCAGCAGCTGTAAGTCAACATGTTCTTATGACAACCTCAACGGTGTCTACAATGGAGGCAACGGGGAAAGGATCTACTCTCTCTATTATTATTATTATTATTATTGTTACTGCAACCCCCGATTCGTTGAAATGAAAATTCGACCAACCTCTTGACTTGATGACGAATCGCCTATCATGTGATTTCCCCCGAACGCATTTTTATAGAAGGAACCTTATTTACTGAATTTATTTGTCTTCTTAATGAAGATAAGTCAACTGGAGTAAGCGAGGCAATGTTAGTATCTGAACAAATTCATTTGAATTATTCATCATCTTCGAGGATGAAAACTCTCTTTAATATTGAGATTATTTGTTCAAATGTGGTTAGCAGATTGATCAAGTTAAATATTGTTTAAACTACAGACTCGTCATTGAATCGTCCATTATTTGCAATAAGTATTTTATTTGATTGTTATAAATTGTAATGAGACTAAATAAAACACAAAACAGAATCATTTATGTGTCTTTATTTGGTTTATTGTATTTATTACCTTAAAGTATTACACATTCGCCAGCGAATTTCTAAAATGCCTGCAATCATTTTCAAACCTCTTGATAAGTAAACCATCTGTTTTCTGTTGGCTAACATTTGCAGAATAGAAAACAAGTGCAAATCGAAAAAAAGGACTATCTTTAGGGGTTTGCTTTCCCTTCTGTCAAATGTACATTATTCCAATGGTGACATGGCATGTATAATCATTGCGACATTCTTGATAAAAGAAGCGATGTCCACTTGATGATATTTAAAAAGGGAAAGTGCACTACAATACATGTCAGTGATCAGAATGACATTTATTATCGTTACAATGCTTCTATGTACCTATAACGACATCAATTTTAAAATGTGCTTAACGGTTATAATGCTCCTTTAAGGATAATGTGTTATTTCCCTGCATCTTTGTTTTCTCCTACATTTGTAGTATAAATACAAATCATTAATGTTCTAAATTAATTGACTGATCCGACAGAGCCCTCTATTTAGTACTTAACATTATCTAATGTTGAACATTGCAACCGTGATGCTTGGAGCCACTGGGAATCGGTGAATCTAAAATGACACTACAAGGGAAGCAAAAGCACTGCATCAGCAGATTGTGATATATCTCACTCGCCAAGGTCCATGTAAACTACATATACCTATATTAAAGATGTTAAAGAGTGTAGTCGGGACATATAGTTGAGAACGCCGAATGTAGTTTAAGTCTTATGTGACTATACTCAATTGTACTACATATGACGCAACAAACCATGGAAGTAAATTAATGTTAAACCCTGTAAGCTGAATACGCGCTTTGTTCTTCTGATATCTACACTGTATGTAGGGGAGATCGGTCATCAACAGTTAACCAGGACTATGGGCAGAATCTTCAAATTGACTCTTTATACTTCTCTTGACGTAACACCAGTATGATCACGTGGGTAGACTCTCAATGTAAAGTTACTAAGGTTAAGAACGGATCAAGTAAATTGGTGTTTCGAGGGTGACTTTAAAAAAAAAATTATTTCCGTTGCGGTTGAACAAGGCTGATCTTTTATACTTCAAAATAACTATATGAAATCAGCAAATAAATTTAAATATGTCACTGACAGCATACGTTATATGATCAGAATGGATCGAATAGAACCATGAATTAGCCGATACTTGACTTGCTGATTGAATTGCTTTCGGTGACAGATTCTCTCAGTTTGCTATAAAGGAATTACCTCAACACATTCAAAGTGAAATTGAACCTATTTTAGCCGAGTCAAGAGCCTGCTCATACTAGGACATTCATTGCTTGGTATTGGGTGAGCAATTTCGTAATTTTAGACACCTTTAGACACCAGGATATGGCACTCTCGTACTTTCTGTATTTCGAACACTATAATTTTTTATTTGATTATCTGAATATACAAAACAATGTCTTATCCAAGGCTTGAAAATCAAACGTCCTTGCATCCAACTAAGAATATTTCATAAAATAAATATTGAATACAAGTGACCATTTGTGTATTTATTGAATCATGCGTAACAACTTTGCTTTCGTAAAATGAACACTAAGGGAAATAATATTACAAATGTGAATTTTCCCTTCCTCGCATTTGATGCCGACCACAAAACTAATTACACTGCAAAATAATATACGCTGAAGAAATATCCGGAAACTTTGATCGTTAAAAGTGACATTTGAATGATTGCCAATGCATACAGTTTGTATAAACAGACTTATAATTCATTTTATATTCCTGCCAGTGGTTCCTAACACTACATAAACAACAATTGATCGACCTGCTAGGGTTTTAATGTAGCAAGAGCAGTATGCAATGCTTGTCATCCTCAGTGACGAATCCATTAAATGTTAAAAATACTGGTTTTTATATTTTTTATTTTGTATCAGGAGTATATAAGATTAAATCTATGACTGAAAAATGAGATGATAATGATTACGAAAAGACATTATTACTCATTTGTCTGGTTTTGATACTTTGCTCTCTACCCCTTTCCCTCCCACATCCCTCTATTCTCTGAGAGAGGAGGAAAGGATGTTTATTTTGTTGACAAGTTGACAACTTCCTTGAGTTTGTATACCAAATCGTGTGAGGTATATTTATCAAGCATACTGACGGGTCTTATCTTATAATTGAAAATGGAAGAGCTTATACTCAACCCGCTTCCTTGTATTAAATACACACAACGACGAACTGCAGATGTAAAATTCTCACAGGATGTGTCTTTGGTGACCCATATTTATATCTTTTGAAGGATTAGGTGTTCTTAAGAGAGCGCCAACAAACTTCAATGATAGAATATTCAATGTGGCTGGGCACTGTACAATTATATTAATTCATTGACTTAAGCCAGGGGTGGACACGAAAAGGATCTTGCGGGCCCTTGTTATTGTGTACTCAATCCGCAGAGGTAAAACTTGTAATGAAAATGCAGAAGCTTACGATCTGATATGGCTGCTATATTGTACTGAAGTTTAACACAGGCGGACTTTATTCACGGGGTTAAGTATGCTTTCAAACTAACAGAGAGCGCCAACAAACATCAGTGATAGAATATCAAATATGGCTGAACACTGTACTTGATGCCGCAACACATTTATATAATTGTTCCATTCACTTAACATGGTTGGGAACGAAATGGATCTTGTGGGAACCTATTGTAGTTTTCCACCTAATCCACGGGCCATAGCACTGATGGATGTAACTACTTCTGTTAACTTTCGATTGGCTCTGTGGGGCAATATGTTAATGAACGGTACTATTTTTAGGGATACGCTGATTTCTAGCTTGCATACAACATTTTCGAATAATAATTTCCCATAACTATGCAAGGCGAGTTTCGTCATCGCCTGTTCAGATTGGACAGATCTAATTTTACATTCTATAAAACAGGAAGGTGTTCATATTTTCATTCTTATTAAACCTAGGAGCCATGTCGCAAGCTAGACCTTTGCAAATGTAATAGAACATTTATCAAAGACTTTCTCAATGTGTTAGGACTTCCTAACCAACCCTTCCCGCCTCCCCCACCCCCCCCCCCCCCCCCCCCCTCAACACCGATTCAAGCCACAAATAGGTACTAATAAATACATAATCCTTAACTTAATATTGTTGGGGATTTTCTAGAAGATGTCTGTAATAAAAGACAGTTTCAACACAAACATTAGACGTTATGCTTCAGTAACGGCCATGTAGCACAACCATGTATCCAGATATCATAAAGATCTGTAGTGTAAACATCTACTAACGTAGTTCTATTGTTCGGAAGTTATAATTCGCTTACGCTAGGAATTCTTTCCCGAATAAATAATCTCAAGAAGGTTATACACGGAGTATATAGAAACTTAAGATTGAAGAGAGACGAATCATTATGATAATGAATACCGTGTAAGTTTTATATAATTGGTAGTGTTAAAGAAGCATCACAGGGCGGGTATAGTAATGCCTTGTATGGCAGGCAGGAAATCATCGTTCATGGTGTGAGGGAACAAAGCTAACTTTATGTCCACATTATAAGTGTCCAAGAGTTAATGTTTAATCAACGTATGTAACGATTGCTGTTCATGATAAGATGTAGTCTCTAACCTAACGGCGCAAGCATTTTGTATATAGTGTTAGCCAAGGCATTTATGTCGTCCAAGGGGTAGGTCTAAGAGGATGGATGTCCCCTCCCCTTTCAGAAATATCGTAAAAATGGTGGCTGTTAAGATGCAACATGGTTCTATTTGGCAACTTTTGAAAAAAAATGAATAAGTTTCAACTATATATCTACTCCTAAAGAAAAACTTTATGAATTTGTGTAGTTCTCTGTCTGTCAGTGTAGAGGTGTTTAAAGCCAAATATTTTTTTCTGTGGGTTGAACCTGCCTGAAGTATTCGTTGGATCCGTCCCTGCTCTATCCTCTATATCGATTTCAAATTTTAGTGGGGGTTGGGGGTCATGAAATTTGGCCTACATCCGTTATCCGCTATCCGTGAAATAAGTTACCTGATAGACTGTCATATTGAATTACCAAGACTTGGAACAAACTGATAACTTCGTATCATTCTCGATGATAGGATTGAGTCGAGAATATTTCAAGAAATAAGATAATTTCAAACGACAAATAAAATAGTATGATTCGTCGCTCCAGTGTGCTCCAGTATATGCGTTGCTTTATACGAGCAGTGAGGATCAATCTTAATGTAATAAATGGATAACAAGTACCGTGACAACGAAACGATATCAGCGAAATCCCAATGCAACTATACGTTACGGTGTTACATTATCGGTAGTTATTACATGATCAGTCACAATTATCGCTGAACACTTTAACCCAATAGAAAGAACACTTTGGTTACATCACTTCTACTTATTGATGATTTAAGTTTATACTCACACGAGCACACATTGCGGTTGTTCTGGTGGACACAGGTTATTACATTTTGATTTATTACATTTCTCAGTAATTTTGTTATAACATTTTGCTTCATTACATCTCTCGTTTTTTATTTCATTTTGCGTCAACCAGTTATTGCATGTTACGTTAAGCTCACATTTCGCGGTGAAAGTTATTAGTACATACCTGGTTAAAATTACATTTTGCATCAATTATTACATTTCGCAGCGTAACAGATGCACCGATTGTCTTGGTACACCGTTAACATGTCTTATGGAATCACTTGTCTTGTGTACTGATTTAAACAAAAGTCCTTTCACCTCTACAATAGTTTATTTATTTATTTATAAATCTGAAGTTTACATACAAGAAATGTCATGACGATATTCAGTATATGTTGACTGATTCACAGACTCAAGGTTGTGTTGATATCATCAGCTTCATGATGCACCAGTGTGCTTGTGTTGTCACTAGCAAGGATGTCTTCCCACGAAAGAAGGAATTATAGGATTCTAAAGATGCAATAAAACCATCAATAAACTTTGTATATAACGTTAACAAAAAGAAGATGAAACACGATCTCGTGTGCCGCTATATTGTACTGTAGTTGACACAGGATTGTCTTATTTGGTATTCAAATATGACTTCATATTAACAGAGCGCGCGAAGAAACTTTAGCATTGATATTACGTCCAATATGGCTGAACATTTTACTTACAGATGTATGTGTATCATAACTATAACTGTCTTCAACCAGCGGTGCACCCGAAATGTAACTTGCGGGATCCCAATGTAATTTTCTAACATATGCCACAGCACTTATGAAAGTACCTACTTTTGTTCACTTATGATTGGTCTGTGGAGCAATATGCTAATGAACGGTAATATTGTTCATGGCATGATGACTTCTAAATTGTATGCAACACCTCATATTAGTAGTTCCCCACAACTTAGCAGGGCCAGTTCTCGTCATCACCTGGATTGATCTAGATTCGCATTCTGTAAATCAGAAAGTTCTTTATATGTTCATTCTTATTTAACCTAGGAGCCAGGTCGTAAGCTAGATCTTTACAAATGTAATATAAAAGTTATCAAATACTTTTCCAGGTGTTTGTGTGGACTTCCTCAACCCCTCCCCCTCCCTGCCCACCCACACCCCACCACCATTCAAGCCAGTAGATTGTACGTATACACACAGGATCTTTAACCTTCAATTATTGGGATTTTTTCATATACGCAGAAGATTTCTGTAGTAAGAAAATAATTCTACATAAACTTGAGCATTCTCGCTCTGCTTCAATAAAGGTCATATAATAAAACCTATTATCTAGAAACCATAAATACTTGTAGTGTAGACTTGGATATCTACTAAAGTTATACTGTTGTTGTTCGGAAGTGTTTATTTGTTCACGCTAGGAATTTTTTCCGCTGATTAACTTCCCCAAAACAATAATCTGTACAAGGTAAGAAACGTTATAGAAAACCACAATTGAAGAGAGACAAACTTATGTTTGTCAAATATGCTTTTTCATATTTGAAAATATAGTTAGTTGTATTGTCTGCTAAGTTAGGTATCTTACAATATAAATATGCAAATATGCATACGTTGGCATCTATAAGTTTATCTTTTGTTTTGTCAATGATACAACATTGCTAAGTATTAAAATAGCCAAGCGATAGTACAATGTAACTATAATCGCATACAAATGTTTGAAACTGGTTTTATCTTTAGTGTTGTCGAAGCCACGAATTTGTAAGAATCCCAGAGTTCGTGGTGTGAGGGAACAAAACAAATTGTTTCCAACATTTGAAGAGTCCGATAACTATGGTTTCATGATACGATTTAGGCTCTAACCTAGAGGCGCATAAAAGATTTTTTGGTAGTGGGAAGATAAGAGCTTTTGTAGTCGTGTTTCACCTTCCTTTGCGAACTGTTGTAAAAAGGGTGCTTAAATACAACACGGGGCTATATTTTGCAGCTTTTGAAGAAAAAAACAAATTGAGGGTTCTTCGATTACATAAATTACTATAAATGGAATTTTGCAGGATATTCTGCCAATAGAAAGGGGTTGGTTGTGCCTCCTGGTTTCTTCTAGGGGTTAAAACCGCCAAAATTGTACGTGGTTGTCCCCTTGCTCTACTCTTTGTATCGATTTCAAATTTGATTAGGGGAGGGGGTCACCTAATAAGGCTTACATCCGTGATGGGGAGATCTAAGGAAACATATGCTTATTTTGGTAAATGGGAAATGATGATATTATATCCATCTTTTATAATACTCAAAATCTTCTCAATGTTTGCGACAATATCGATTGCCCTTTCCCGTTTCATCCCTGAAATTGTATGAATGGAAACACTCTGCCCCTGTCCCTGCCCCCTCCCTATGGCAAATCACTGGTGTACGGGGCTCTTTGTGTCAATGTAATGGCAAAAGACTAGATACTAAATAAGAGAGGAAAAACAAACGGAGAGGAGACGTTGATTACACGAAATTATTTGAATAATTTGGTACCTTTAACACAAGTTTCATACCAAATTGCGTACCGCATATGTAACATTACAAGCACCTAGTATTCTGTAGTACAGACAAAGTGGGAATTCCATTCCTGTATCCTTACATGTTTCAACTTTTCAACTGTTCTAGGATAAACTGAATAAAAACTACACCACACCTAGTGGAGGCAGAGTTTTGTGACACTTAAAGTCGTCTGGTTAAGTATCTTATCCAATAATTGAGAACCCAATTGTTATACCCAATCTGCTCATATATTAAACAAGTAAACACCTCTAAAAACTGTAAATGGCAATGTGTAAATATTTCCGCAACGTGACGTAACATGTCTTTCTTGACCGATTGGTAGTTTCCACAGTGGATGGGTGCCTTTGAATCCTTATCTGTTTAAAACTGAGAGACAGTATCTAACGACGAAGAAGAACACTGCAATCTGGCTGGAATACATCATTATTTTACCATTTTATCAATAAACTTCAGGTCATCCGTTGTTTTTAGGAACATCGAGGATATTTCTTACCTCTGGAGATAAATTTCATTTGAGTTGTCATTCATATTATACCAAGACATTTATAAATATGGAGCCTTCCGTGACTGTTCGAGCAATATTTGCATTCTTGTGCACAACAACGATCGCCTTTACGTCCTCGGAAGAAACGGTGAGTTAAAAATTTAGCAGTTTTCGTTCTTGTTTCTTATAAATTGTTGCGTTCATGAATCTTTCTTGATTGTTAGATGTTACACGTTAAAGAAATTATGCAGTTTGAATATGGCGACTGATATAAAAAGTAAATGTACTTTGCTCATAATCCTTCTTAAACAAAAAAATCCTTCTTTCCCAAATAATAATCTTCAGCAGCCTATATCAAGGTATATTAGTGTGGTAAAGTTTGCACTGGAAGTAATAAAAAACTAATTTTCAATAACAAAGTATATGTTCTGTTTAGTAACATATCACATTTTACATTGCCTTAATAAACGTTCTCTCATATTTTCAATTAACAACACACATTCCCACTTACACATCCCTAAGTGTATATATTTACCCATTCGTCGCTAATTAATGTAATATAACACAAACGTTCACATATTAGAATTGTTTGTTTTACTGAATGGTTTAGTACATAGCTGTTAATAATTTCAGAATAAAACAAAACATTCGCGAAAGTTATTTTAAGACAGTTGAACAGGTAAATTCATTAAACTATCCATAACATTTAAATACGGATAACTGCCTCTTAACGAATCGGTTTGATTACATTAGTACGCAAAGTATTGTCAGACTACGATATAGGCTTATCTCACCCCCC
>KN883430.1:96780-125253 GCA_000934455.1 Apostichopus parvimensis | reverse complement strand
TTGCTTACTAGCTTTGAGGGCAATTATCTATAACCAATCACAAACTAACGATAACCGTGAAGACTCTAAACATAACAGCATGAAGCAATACACAGTACCATACTGTGATATAACAGTTACACTTAGCTTAGATTTAGCTTAGATTTAGAATACTCTTTCTTACCTTCTTTCCTCACATCTTTCTTACTTCACTAGAAATAGACCATGCTCTCCTGGAGGCATATTTTGTTGGACATCGCCTCGTTGTCTCACCAATTCTGAACTGCACATTTCAACTGGATAACAATTATTTTGAAGCACAGCCCATGCAAATGACCAGATGGACTTTTCTCACGCATGAATGTACAGAGCATTGTAAATGCCATTCTCTGAAGATAGCAAGCTAGTATCCCATTTTCACTCTTAATAAACAATTCCAGACAATAAGTGCATTTAGAAAACCTTATTTCAGGAAAAATGACTTGAAACGTTATTCAATTTAATTGAAGGTTCGGTTTTAGGTTAACATTTTGCTAAAATATCAACATTCGGTAATAAATAGCGGCATCCGTACTGGTTGGAAAACCCCGAATTGCGGAAGAAGACTACATCGCATGTTCGTATCGATTGTGGGTGGAGGGTGAAGAAGTAACTGATTACATATTGAGTTTAGTGTTTACGGCAAAAATATACTATTGGGAGCTAAATTACCGCAGATGTTCTTGCTATTCGATTATTCAATATTATAAATATCCAAAGAACAAACGTAACAATTTGCCAAATAAATGCAATGTAAACGAGGTTGAGGATTTGAAAATCGATATTTTCATAAATATTTTTGACAACGATGTTGTATGAACTATATGTAAGAAGTGTTTTGTGTTACGGCAGTGCATGTGCGTAATTATATGAAAAAGAGTTAAGGAGGGTCATGGGTCAATTGAGTAAATATTCAATGCTTCTCCATGCTGCCATTCTCTGTCTCTTTCGGCTGCTTTTTACGTGGAAAATATTGATTTATGTCCGTAGCTCGTAACCCAGGTATGAAATGGGACATAAACTATATTCTCGAATAATGATTAACAGAAAAAATGATGTACGTAATACCTGATAATATATGATGTACTTAATATCTGATTATAGACGATGTACGTAATATCTTATGATAGACGATGTACGTAATACCTGATAATAGATGATTTACGTAATACCTGATAATATATGATGCACGTGATACCTTTTAATACATTATTAGAAATATATTGTTTCATCAAATTGACTGATCGATTATACATGGCACTGGTGAGCAAAAGGTGACGTTTATGAATAGAAAGGTTTTCTACATTCAAACGTTAACTCAGAGCATATTTTTAATCCTATATATTAGGAAAAAAAGAATAATATTAGGAAAAATATTAGGAAAAAAAGAACGCCATTCTACCTATATAGATAATTCATGATAATACGATCATAGCATTAAAACGAACCATGGTCTGTAGTTTCAAGTAAATAAAAATATGTTGGTTTTCAGTTCATTTAAT
The DNA here is from genome assembly GCA_000934455.1 of Apostichopus parvimensis. Classification (NCBI taxonomy): domain Eukaryota; kingdom Metazoa; phylum Echinodermata; class Holothuroidea; order Aspidochirotida; family Stichopodidae; genus Apostichopus; species Apostichopus parvimensis. The sequence goes on along the minus strand of KN883430.1, from coordinate 123,733 downwards.
TAACAGGAGTAAGCAATGCTTCTAAAATACCAACACCTCTCCTCTAGCGGGAACTATTTTCTACTTCTACTTTAGTAAAGAAATTAAAAAAGTAATTTTGTTAATCATTCAGTAAAATATTATATAATGTTGCTATTCGAAACGTCACCTATGCTCATACGTACTGGACATTTGTCCAGACTGATGATCTGCTTTTAGTCCCATTCTGTAAGTACTATAATGTAAGAACCGATGTATTTAAGAAATACTGTGCGTTCTGTTTTATTACGTGTAATGTTCTTTTAATATGAGCAACAATTGTATCATATGAGAAAATTATACGCCCTTACGCGCCATGTTTGTTCTGAATAATAAATACGCAAACAGTTAACTGCATGAAAGGACATGAAAAGCGTGCTGGCTTGTGGCAATTCTTGTCACCTTTAAGTTGCGATACGTGTCTAGCAGTGATGTTGGATAACATTACGTGTACAAGAAAACGTCTTAGCCGTGTATAGGCAAAACAACCATGTTATCTATAAAATCATCATACGTTATTCATCTATTAAATCCACATTCGACAACTAAGGTATTAAACGTATCACACCGAGGATCATGAATAGATGACTGAAATTAATAAATCACTGAGATTGTTCAATCTTGCTTAATCCCTACACTACATACATACAGTAACTGGTCGACCCTATAAATCGATGCACCACGAACGTTACTTTAAGGCAAAAATACATTCATATTAACAAAACAAAAACCGTTAATTAAATTAACACAGTCATACAAACAGAGTGATAGTAGTAGCAAAGACAGAAAAGCATGTAACACCTGTCCGAGGGCAAGCTATATCCTCGGTTACGGTCCATGGAATCAAGTTTAGGAAAGACCACACAATCACATTCCCTAACAATCGTGTATTGGTCACTTACAAAGAATATGTGTGATTTCATAGCCATAATTTGCCAGCGTGCATCGTTGACATAACAAGTGTTGGAATCCATTTCACCTTTGGTACGTAGCATGTCAACCTCAAAATAGTCATATCTGAAAAAAGATAAACAGGAACTGAAGGCACATTTCATCGAATGATTTAAATTTGTTCCTTTTCTCAATCAAAAATCAAAATTCCTTCTAACTAATACAATTTGACAGGTGTCCATCCGTTCTGTATGTGCTGAATCCACAGCAACAATAGTTCGGCGATTCAGAGAAAGTGTAATGGCATCAAAATGTTTCAACCATCAGGAAAATCGTATGCCACTCCCCGAAGTGAAACTGTTTAAAGTCATCGCAGATGGGGTCAAAGTTCATTTATACCAACCACCGATGTCAAGTAGTGGACCGCCACTCTCTGGATTTATTTGTAAACATGGAGGCGGGTTGGTTCTTTTTGATACTGATTAGTAATATATTATCATTATTACTAATTGACGTAAAGTTTAATCAAAGAAAGGAACAAAAAGTGACTTCTTGCCATAAAACAATCATTTAAATAAGGTTATCATATTTTCTGACGGCAAGGCTGTGTGGAGAAAGTGCCCTTTCCCCGATTTGTAAAAACCACCAAGCTATCCCTTTTTTATATATAAGAAGAGCCCCTTTTTGATAAAAACAGTACCGCTTTGTAATTAAAAAGTGTCATGTCGATATTTAAAAAGTACCCTTCTGTTTCAAAACTGGAATACAGCTTAATTAACCTCTTGTAGTAAAAAAAAGTTCATACATAGTAATAAAAGTTTATAAAGTATCGTCAAAGCAAAATCAAAAAAGTAAATAACTGTATAAATCAATCAATTGCTGAAACTAGTATAACAAGGTTAGGACATATATAAGCAAGATTATTCATTTAATACATGATTAAAAAAAATGAGTTTTAAGTTGGGACTTAAAACAATCAAAGGTGGGTGAAAGACGAATTGTCGGTGGGCAGGGCGTTCCATAGACATGGTGAATAAATATGAAAAGCCGTATCATCATGAATTTAGATTTACTCAGATGTTGGCGAGGGGCCTGGGCTTTCGAGCGAAGAATGCGCCCGCTACAACGTCATGTAGACAGTTCATTCAAGTAGATCGGCGCCCTACATTTGAAGAATTTGTAGAATTTGTAGAATTTCAAAAACAAAGCATGACATTTTGAATATGATTTACTGTGTATATGCATTATTATATGAAATATCACAATAGGTTTCTACTTGTAACTGTCTTTATTGTACATGTCGATTGGTTTCGACCAGTGCAGCATTTCACACAGGTCCATGATATACATGGCCAAACGTGTAGCTTTCTCTTTGAGTCGTTGGTTTTATTAAGGCAAGAAAGGATCTCTCTGTTAATAATAATGTTTCATTTTATGTTTGCCTCATGTTTTGATTAATCGCATACTGCTTCTTTTATTTAAGCTATCAACGACCACCATATTGTGTTTGTCCGGTACCAAATTGAATTGAGAACCTCTTACATGCAGCCACCAAGTGCTTCATGGGGCATTCAAATGAGTACAATGTTGATGTAAACCGTATCGGAATTGGATGAGATAGGAGTGGGTAGGAGGGGAGGGGTGGTACCTCTCTGCAACGTTGTCGCAAGCGATAACCGATGGTAAATCGATACCGGATCAAAGCTCAAAATGTTGTTTCATCCTTGATGAGCACGACTTTGGCACTAGAGGGGTACTGCCTTGGGAAACCATGGCTCTATACTCTACTATTCATTCATATGGACACAATGCTCGTGATGAAATTATTCGAAGTTTTCAACTGACAAACACATATCAGGAAATTTTAGAAATAGCCATCTATACGAGGAAAGACTATGACATAAGTTTCTACATGCCCAGCTTTGAAACAACTTTTATATTTCGCCAAGTATACCTGTACCAGAGTCGGATATTGAATCGACCATACGGGATGCCAAATAAGACTTAATTAAAGATTAAACTGACTGTTTATAAGAGGTTTGCCCGGTCTTCCGCCATCGTACATCATGACAAAGTGTTATGATCCACTTCGGGATGAAGGAATAATGTATGCGGAAACCTTTGCGGAAGCTGACAGAGGAGTGACTTGCGGCCATCACCCTACAGCACACTTTAAAACTAAATGAAAATCCCAAATATCTCGAATATTTTAGTGACAACGTTGTGTCACATTAAACACCATTTCGCGCAAAACACCGTCTTCAACAACTGGTGTTGAAGCTGGCGTTAACGTGACTTAGCGCCATACATCCCTACATCATTACATGGTGCTGTATGAGTAGCAAAAGGAATTAATTTCAAGATAATGACAACATCCTGAAGGAAATTTACAAGTACATTAAACACAGGATATTATTAAAAAGATATAAATAATGCATGATACGTAAATGCATGATACGTGCCCAGTGGTTAGCACATACAGTGCGGTAAGTGCGATTTAGACAAGAGACTTGGTTACACATGGAGAGGGGGTATGAAGCATTTTTGTTGGAAAAAAAGGAAGATTTAAGATACATTTAACAATGTCATCCTCTGTAAAGGTTATAAAACAATGATAGAGGTAACGCTCTTATATATACAGAACAATAAATGTCCACCTCGATCTTCCCAACTACATAATGGTTCACTTAATCATTTATTTGCTACAAAATAGAAAGTAAATTCACGAGCTTTGGTCATCATGGCAATTACCTCTCTTGTGGAAAGAACAGAATGTCTTTAAAAGGATATATTTAAAACACACTATAGAAATATAAGCCGAGTTCGTTGCGTTTTACGGACCAACAAACTCAACATCAAGGATTAAACACACTCCTATATTACTTCCATAAATTATTACTTACAAACATGGCATAGACCAGTATTTCTCATGATGACAAATTGCATAGTCCTAGGTAAGTGAATATTTACACGAGACGAGTCGAAGGTTTTGTTGTAGGCTGGTTACATATTTGATTAACAAAGTAGTTTGCAGAGTTCAATCATTTGGTTGTACACCAATAATACCACATAAAACTAACCTAATTGATATGGACGACAGCTTCCAACTACATTTATTACACTATCGATCATTCAGCGCGGAAAACATCCATGGATTTGTTCACTTCAGGTGTGGTTTCAGCTCTAGGATGGTTTCTGCACTTGGTAGTTCGATATTGCACAAGAATGATCAACGTTTATGGCATCCTAAGTTAATACTTGATGATGCAGGTTCTAATGGATTTAAAATCTCAATATGTGTTTGCTGATGAATTTCGGAAAACAAACTTCCGAAGCAGATTCAGGTGGGTTGAATGAAGAAAAGCTGTCGCAATCGAAAGAAAGAAATTTATTTTCTGTTGCCTGTATGGTGCGAACGATTTACCGTAAAATCACTGCGAACGCCCATGTCAGCATCTTCATTACAAAAATACCTACATATACATACTCCTATCGTCCACTCGTAAGTCCTATGCTTAACGGTTGTAAACAAAACAGAGAGATTGATTACTGACAAATTTACTCGCCAAGGGTTTGAATTTTGAGTTTTTACCATTCCTACCATAGCATTGTCTTCCGCCTCATGGCTTTTAATCTGGGAAATCTTGCTCCTGCACATTTTAGCAAAATGACCTTTCATTTGACATTTATTGCATGATGCTGCTTTTGCGGGGCACTTGTCCCTAGGGTGCCATGAGGAAAATCCACAACGTGTGCATTTGTAACGGTTATCCATGTAAGTATTTTGCTTTTGGTTTTGTATGGCCTGATTTGGCTTGTATGACCTACATTTTGTTTGCATGTTTTGCTGTTGGATATTATCAACATTGCTATTACCATTTGGATAATGCATATCTTGCAACTGAATTTGCTGCTTCTTAAAATCTTCACTTTGTCTAACCTTAATAACAGCTGTAGACAGTGTTAGTTTAGAGTCCAACTGTAGTGTCTCTGATAACCGTTTATCAGACAGTCCAACTACAAGGCGATCTCTAACCATCCCTTCTTTAAGAGTTCGATAGTCACAATGTTCCACAAGGCAATATAATGCAGTTATAAATGTGTCAGCTGTTTCGCCTGGTTCTTGTGACCTCAGATTGAACTTGGCTCTTTCAACAATTACATTTCGCCTTACGATAAAATGAGAGTCAAATGCTTCTTTAACTTTATCATACTTTCCTGCTTCTGTGCTGCTTCATGTCAAAGACTTGAAAATATCCTCTGCTTTGGCTCCCATGCAATAAAGTAGAGTGTTGATCTGTTGTGCTTCACTTTGAGCACATAGGACCGAGGCTTGTCTATAGCTTTCAAACCGTTAAATCCATTTACTCCAAAATTCTTGATTTGCAAAATCAAATGTTTCGGGTGGTGGGATTTGAATCAAGCTTGCAGTTACCATTTTTGTTCCGTGTGTTCTATTGTATTTTCATAGTCACACTAATAATATTTATGTTACCACTGGAATAGGCGAAATACATATTGTCATAGTTATGTACACTGCTGCGGCGTATGTACGATTACTTTCGTATAACTAGTCTAGTCCGTATACGTACAATCCGTATGTAGTACTGTAATACTATCTTAGGCTAGGCGTCTCGAAAAGCTGTCACGTAACGAACGAAACTAATCGCTAAAATATAACACATTCGATTCGACTTCTGACACCATGTCGGATTATGGCATCCTCAATGTCTCTGAGAGTTGTCTCTGTTCGTTGGAAAGATGACAGTAAGCCTATATTAGCAAACGGTGACTTTTATTTACAAACGTTTAACAAGTATCAGACATGGACGCCGCCACGTTGATCTCCCGGGTGGTGGCGCTCTACATCTTTAACTACGTAAATAGATTACACCACCAAATGGACTTTTCATCTCACAGTATGTTTTGTTCTTTCCGTATTGAGAGTTCATAATGTAAAATGTGCATTCATACCACAGTAATTTCTTCGTTGCAAACTTGCGTACATTTTTGCGGTCCCTTTGACCACGTGCTTCAAGTCATGATTCTGGTGCAACATTCGTGTGTATAAACTACTGTATTCATACATCGTCAAATGTAGTCATTGAACTTTGAGATACTTAATCGACATTGCGTAAAAATGTTATTTAAATACTATAATGTTAGTGGAGCTGGTTGTTTCCAAATAATGCAAGGCATCCAGTGTAAATGTTGGATCAGTTGCTCTATGATTGGATGTAGTCTGCGCTTCTTGAGTAACACGAAGGGCACACTATTGAAGTACGTAGGCAATACATTCACTGAACTATAGGTTTACTAAACCCGCCAAGCAAGTTCATTCGTAACTCCAGCTCGGAAATTCTATTTGGGAAAGGGATTGTGGGGTAAATGGAATATACACAAACCTCGTTCAGCATTGTTACAAATTTTTAGACCAAAAAGACCGCTAACATGTTATGCAAGAAACGAATTATCCAAGATACACTCGAGTTTTGGCAAGAGCTATGTGTTGTAGGTACAGTGATATCAATGGCGGAGCGTCAGTCAGGGGGTGGATGCCCCTCCCCCCCCCCCTGACGGACTTAAATGGAATGATGGCGCCCTTTTCAGCTCTTTACCACTTTTTACTTATTCTAGATTATTGACTTTTTTATTGCGCTCTCATCTACTTATTGACATTTGTCACATTTTGTTGGTGTAATTTGGCGATGACACCTATTTATTCTTCGTTTATCTGCAAATTAGCCAGGCCCGGAAAGGGTCATTTCCGGCGATCTAGTGAGTATATCATTACTCAAAAATTTTCTGTACGCTACGCGCCAACCAGTGGTGGCGCTCCGCTTAGATAGTGTCGAAAGCGCCCCTACAGACCATTCTCGCCCCTCCTGACCAATACCCCTTGCTCCGCCACTGAGTGATATGATCTTTTCTTCACAAATTTACAAAATTTGCGCATGTGTAGTTGAAACTCCGAAGTTCGAACAGGCCTAATACAATTGCGTGGAATTTAGCGAGATATGCACACTGCATGTACGGGGAAATTTGAAGAGTTGGGGTTGCTGGTGAAATCGCTGCAAGGTCAAAGCATGGAGGTACTATATACGGAGTTGGCGAGGAGGAAAGAGTGGCAGGTCAGGCGAAATGAAGGTCGGTCGGCCGCCCCTGTAAAACAACAAAGCTAGGGCACTGGATGGCATCTGCCATATAAATTGTGTAGAGTACAGGCAGTGATATGATCGCATCTTTACAACTACACTTGTAAAGGTACCGTAATGGTCATAAAAATAAACGCAATTGGTGTTCGATCGGGACGAAAACTTTTGTCTCTAGTAATATTAATGTCACTCGTTTAACTTCATTGCCGACATTCACACGTAATATCCAGACATCATGTAATGGTTCAAGCGCTATATTTTTATGCTGGCATTTTGTCTCGACACTCGTTTAACTTGGTTTACGGCAATGACAGTGTATCTCTACACATTGTTGAAGGGGCTCAAATAAATTGGTTTAAATGTGAAGTTTTTTATGCCGGCATTTTGTCTACACATTATTGAAGGGGCTACATGAAATTTGTTTACAAGAGCAATGTTTTTATGCTGGTACTTTGTCTAGACACTCGTTTCACTTGATTCCCGACATTCACAGCGTATATGCATAGCCTTGAACATTTTAAAAGTTATTTACCGTGCAGCCTCCTATTCGTATGAGGCGTAAAGCACATCTGATAGGCTGGCGGTGGGAGATACGTTAGCTTATAAAACAAGGTTTCCACAATTTGGCGTCTGGTGGCTCCAAATGTCCTTTGACCTCAATAAAATATTTTACTGAACGTGTCACAACTACATACTAAGTTGTCTTGAGTTATCGTGTTTACAAGGTTTTCACAATTTGACTACTAGTGACCCCAAATGGACTTGGACCTCCAAGACCCCTTTTTTTTGTATTTGTTTTTGGTGGAAGGTGTGTATAGCCACGTACAGTAGACTGACATCTGTTTATCATGCCATAGTGTTATTTTATCAAAATGGTGGTTCGGGCCATTTATATTGTAGCAGCTAGTTCTGCTTATACTAACAAGCAGAAATTATAGTGCACTGAAGTCATCGAAACCTCAGTGCATTTCGCATTCTGTTTTTTTTTTTTCTGGCTGTAAATCAGTTCTGTCTCATTAAGCAAAGATATGTGGCTTTAAGCTTAGTTCATACTAAGAAAAAACTGGTTTGAACATTAATGCTTCAACAAATTAAAAAACGTGATGGACTGACGGTGTGGCAAGTTGTCATCTAGTATCATAGGCCTAGAATACACTTTTAAACATGTGTTTCCTTTGATGAAGGCCGAGCCGTATCATCAATTGTTGTATAAGGCCACTTGTTCACGAGAAAAAAAAAACATGCAGAAGTTGGAATTAAGTAACAAATATTAACGATTCACCGTCCACTTTTTATTACTTTTTATAATATTTTTCCAGTATCGTATTCCTCCTACCGTTGCTAATTTAATTATATCTTTGGCATACAGATAAATAGCAGTATATTTTCATGTAGTGAACCTAAACTAAATGTCTATACAAGTACACCTTAGAACATATATGGAATCCTGCATAGCAGAGGATGTGGGGAACAATATCACGTAGGCAGTATAGAGCTGTGTACCTGGGAAATACTCTTATGTGTTAGAGCACATACCATGACATATTCATTGTACAGTTGTTCCATATTGTATTACCAACTGATTGTATGTCATGTGTACTAGTGTGTATCTGTCGATGGTTGTCAACGATCGGACTGAACTGGCAGACAGAGCTTGGCAAACAGCCAATTGATACTCAAAAGTAGGTATAAATAGGGTCGCCTGATATTAATGTGAAAACCGCGTGAACGATTGAAGCAAAGTGGGTAATATAATAGTGTATTGCAGTAAGACATTGATGATTCTCCTTGTTTACGTGTCTGTGATTTTGTGCAAACAAATTCAAATTACCATTCTCAACAGTAGCGTGCACAGGATATCAAAGGTGGGGAGGGACGGGGATTTACCCCGGACTGATTCATTGCACAAAGGAATTCACTGCACACGCAGAAGAGTAAAAATTACAACTCATGGGCGCTGCCGACGGGAAAACGCCTGCCTGCTTACACCAAGACCCACTTCGATTATCACAAAATGTAATTTAATCGAAAGAAAAATGTCTCGTTCTTAATGGTCACATTATGGCAATATCTTTTTAACCGGTTAATATTAAGCAATTAATGGGAATAATCATTTATCTGATTTCTTTGTTTAGTTTAGTATATTTTGCATTAAATGGACGAAGGCGCTGCGGTAAAACACCTAGATTATCACGAAATGTAGTTAAAACGAAACAATCCGTTACAAATGGTAACAAAATATGTTGCCCAAATTAGGATGTTTATTTGTCCATTAATCTTCGAGCAAACAAAATCAGAATATATAAAAGTGATTAAAACTGATTTATTCTATTTGTCACCTATTAATCCTTGATAACGAGGTACAGTTTGCACTATAATTTAATTTCCCAATATTAACATAACTTGCAGTTCGGAAACTTCGCCATTTCACAGTATTGAAATGTATTTCCGCATATTTCACATTAACTTACATTTAGCTTTTGACCCAATGAACGAAACTCCGCGGCTACAGTGTTGAACTTTAGCAATGACAGTTTTTTAGTGATACCTTCCTTTGCTTCATTTGAAAGTACTTGACTGCTTGTGAAATTACTGTATGACCTTTCATAAAATATTCGAGGTACACGGTGTTATAAGGGAGTTGTTATTCCATAACCACTCCTTATTGTTATATTCCAGTGACCTTTTCTTCAGCTTCCGTTAGTGAATCAATCATGCTATGTATATGTTTCCCCATGCACGTACAAGACCCGCTACTGTATGTTCGGTCTACGTACACTGGTACACCTAACACTTCACACAACTTAACTTCTACTGCGAGCTGAGAAATCATACACAATGGGCAGACTCATTCTTTGTGTGGCAATCGGTTGCGCTTTGTTGGCATATATTCTCAATCCGTCGGTACCGGACGGCATAGAAGAAAGGTGGAAATACCGCTTGTTAGCAGCTTCATTTAACTTTTATCATCTAGTGGTGAGTTACTCAACCTTTAAGAAATTTCTTGGTACAATTGCAAGACGTTTGCGTAACACCAAAAAAAAATTGTTCTGATGTGGAGATGTACAGCATATATACAGAATGTGCCATTGCTATGAATTTGCATTCCTCCTCCCCAGATTCCTGACCGTAAGTATATCATCTTAGTCTAACCAAATTACTTACGTCTTAAAAGTAAAAGGGAAAGTAATACATTAAAAGAAGCAACTTAAAGCGCGAAATCAATCTGAAACAGGTGTCCAAAGTAAACCTTAAATATTCTCTGATACGTGACAAACATACAATCTGCAGAATCTGTTCTGTTAATTCGGAGTCTTTGCGATTTTTGTACAAACAGAACTCATCGCCTCTCTTTAGGTTATTACCTTTATCTCTTACACTTGTACTACAACAAATATGTTGTTCGACATACATCACTCATATGAGCAAAGGAGATCAATCGGCCAATATTGCAATATGTAGCTACACAAGCGACATATTGCCTTGCATGTGTCTACTGAGCAACAAGGACCAAGATCATATTCCAAACAAAATCACATTCACATAAATAAACATTTCTTTTAATTCCATGTAGGGTGTTGCTTATGGTATGTTTTACGTCCTGAGATCAATCGGCCAATATTGCAATATATAGCTACACAAGCGACATATTGCCTTGCGTCAGACCATGTGTCTACTGAGTAACAATGACCAAGATCAGATTCAAAACAAAATCACATCACATCAATGTGCATTTCTTTTAAACTCCATATAGGGCGTTGATTATGGCATGTTTTACGTCATAAGATAAATCGGCCAATATTGCAATATATAGCTACACAAGCGACATATTGCCTTGCGTCAGACCATATGTCTACTGAGCATGAAGGGCCATTTTCAGATTCCATGTAAAATCACATGACATGAATAAACATTTCTTTCAAACTCCATTTAGGGCATTGCTTATGGTATGTTTACGGCCGGAGATCAATCGGCCAACGTTGCCATAGCTACACAAGCGGCATATTGCCTCGCTTCAGACCACGTTTCTACTGAGCATGAAGGACCAGGTGTGATCAGGACTTGGGGTAATTTTAGTGGTACCAGTGTGTACATCTACCAACCCCCTCAGACATCAGATGAGCTCCTACCCGGCTTCATATACTTTCATGGAGGAGGGTTAGCTATGGCAACAGCAAGTAAGCAAGTATCATTTGAGTAAAGGCTTTCACATCTATACACGTCTATCTTCAAATAGCTAATTTCACTGAGCCGTGATGTAAAGAAATATTTGGCTATAGTAAAATTTGTAGAATGCCAAGATTCATATGTCCTTCTTGGAAGGAAAAGTGTATGGTATAAAATCGTGTTATAATAATTGCAACATCTGACGTACATATCATGTAATTGACATGTAAGTATCCATGAGTGTTGTACGCGGAAGAGGACGAAACCCTCACTCACTTCCATCGTCATTTTAAATTTTAAATTCTGTCGGGAAAGAAGAAAAGAACAGACCATGTCCATTTCGGTTTGTCAATAACCGATAACTGCGTAAAGGATTTATTGCAGTTTGAAATTGTCTTATTTTCAATGCTATCCCCGCCCCTCCCCCTGCGGACGCCCATGCTTGTACCCCTCCTTATCGCCGTCGGCCAGTAACTACATGACATGCAAATATATAATGTATGAAAACATAATGGTATAACGTGTATGCGCTTGATATGTGCGAAAACAAACAGTGGACGATTTTGCTTTTTTTTTTAATTTCAGTTTCTTTCGACGGCTTAGCCAGGAAAATATCATCTCGTCTTAATGCAGTGGTGATTAACGTGGAGTAAGTACAGACCTGGTCGACTCATGTGTTAGTCGATACTGACATATCATTCACATATTTTCAGATGTGCAGAAAGAGGAGAAATGAAAACGCTTTGCAATTGATCACATTACAAGGCCCTTTCTTTGAATGATTCTACTCTATCTCTATTTCCTATGTATACTCTTTAAAATAATTGTTTTATGCTTGGAATTTCGTACGTATCTTTCATTTACAGCTATGGAAATACGCCCAAGAACAAGTTCCCGGGGCCTATCACACAAGCATTCGCTGCAGTTAAATGGTTCCTACTGCACGCCAAGGAGTACGGTGTGGATTCTCGTCGTATTGCCGTTGGTGGAGACAGCGCAGGAGGCTACCTTTCGGCAACTGTCTCACATCTTGTACACGACGATAAAACTTTACCCGGGTTCAAACTTCAAATTCTGATTTATCCATGGACACAATGTCTTGACTTTCATTTTCCATCTTATCAAAAATACACCAAAGAATTTGAAGTGGGAGAAGGAGTCGTTTGTCGAGAAGGAATGGTAACGTTTTGCGCGCTTCATGCGTGGGGTAGTGCACGACCGGAACTATTCGATAGAATGATGACAAACAGCCACGTTGGACCGTCTTTCAAGAAGAGCGCACTCTATCAACAAACTCTAGCCCATGACCTGCTTCCAGATGCCTATCGTAATAGTTCTTACTACGAAGGTCCCTCTCGAACTGACCAGGGTGATGAAGAATTCTGGGAAACTTCTAAAAATATTTTCTTGGATCCTCGTTTCACCCCCCATTTCAGGAAAAATATGACTGGTTTACCATCTGCTTACGTCATGACAGCTGGTTTCGATACCCTACGAGACGAAGGATTCTTGTATGCTCAACAATTGAAGAAAGCAGGTGTAGACGTCACCCTTGTGCATTATGAGAAAGTCTGGCACGGGGCTCATTGGATATCTCCCACATTTAGATTCTCTGTTGGTGATAGAATGCATGACGATTTCTTAGAATTTACTAAACAGAGGCTGTAAACTTCATGTTTAAAGATACAAACATATAAAAAACATGGAATATGTCAGGCTAATGAATATTCCGGTGATAGAAGTTAATACATTTTGTATATGTATCCAGAGCATAACCTGGTTAATATTTTGTTGTTGTTTATGTTTATCATTTCCTTTCATTTTTCTAAGTTTGTTTTTATTCATTTGATTATGAATTGCATTTACGTTGGTAGTTTGAGGAGCTCCCTAAATGTTTTACTTTATTGCTTACTAGTACACAGGGCCACAGTTTGTGTTCACGTGGCCCTGTGTGACATGTCTCTTTTGTTAAGCAAAGTAATTGTTTGTGTGGTCCTAGGTTTCTAGGAATACATGTTCTGACTCCAATTGTCTATCACTTTTGAGAACTGTGGGTAAAATAGACTGTTTAACAGTTGTTTTTTTTGGGGTTTGGTAGGAACATTCTTGGTGATGGATTTGCATCTTCTAATTTATTTAAGGACACTGATGGGACCCATTAATAAGTTTATAATTCGAGGTTAATTAATGTGCCTGGTGCTTATTTAGTAAGTTTTAAATGACAACTGGTATGTCAATGGACTCCAGATACCACGACAGGGAGTGAAGGGCAAGCTGGTCAGAGTTAGATGGGGGCGGTTGAGACAAAGGCTAATTATGATATTCAATGGAAAGTTCTAAAAAAAACAATTCTATGAATATTCAATGAATCAACCATTGTGTTTGATTGGTATGAGAAAAAAAAACAATCCAACGCAGGTGTTTGGAACTCGTGAAGCCGGAGCTAACTTTGAAACTCTTGGCTGCATTTGTGATTGGTTATTTGCACAGCGATATTTATTAGTTTAAAGTTAAAGATTTTCGGGATGTGCGTACCCTCATCAATCAACAGTTTGCATATATAGCATTATAGTAGGCTCACTTTAGTTTCTCGTCAATCGCTCTGGTTTTCATTTCAGGATTTGTGATTGAATAAGGATTTCACAAACATTATTTGTAGTACCGGCAATAAACATTTCTTGTTCGTGATCTTTACCATTTGTTTACATGGATAATGCAACATAAAGTAGAAAGGTGACGAATATGAATCCCAAGCTCGAAGAAGGAGTAACCAACATAACAAATTGCTTAACAATTTAACACTTAAATTGAACAGTAACAATAATAATGGATTATTAAATATTAAGTTGAAAGGTGGGGTAAATAAATCCTAAGCTCGAAGTAGGAGTAACCGCAACAGAAATTTGCTTCATCATTTAACATGGAACTTGACCAGTAACCATAATTTAAGGAAATATGACATTGATAAAAAGCTGCATATAAATTGTTATATCATACAATAGTTTGATGTAATAAAATTCCTCCATAATCTTACTTCCATCCTCACATATGATACCAGGTGCAACGAAAATAAGTCCATGTAAGCGTTGTCGTATTGACGCCATGTGACGCCAGCACCTGCTTCTTCATATAGTTTACCATGAACAGTTATCAGATTGAAGGAACGTTTTGGTTGGCGGTTTATAATGATAATAAGAGAATAATAATTTTTGATGGCAAAGATAACACAATTATCTCTCCTTGTAAAGAGTACTTTGTTTGAATTCTTCCGATGTGTGATTATTTGTTATAATAGCTTTGAAAATTGTTTCATTAGTGTGTAGTATATGTACATGCAAAGCGGCTAACAAAGCAACTACTTCAAGATGGATAATGCCCTCCGAAACTTGTTGATCTTGTCAATATTTTTGGTATTATGGCGTGTGCAAGTCCAACATATGTGACTCGTTCTGCATCCACGTTGTTATCCACTGCATGTGTGGTGAGGAGAGATCATGTTGTTGCATGAAAGGAACCTTCGAATGGAACTCAGAAACACATGTTCTGGTGTCAGACGATAGCTGTACAAAAAGAGAGTCAATAGCATGTAGTCACGATGCAATATTTCCAACAGTGATGAAATAAGATACATCATCAACGTCATTGCCATGGCCATAAATATCGTCATTATCATCATCGTCATCAATATCGTCATCGTCGTCGTTGTCATTATCATCAAAAATCGTGACAGAAATTAAAAGTTGAACAGACCCCCCCCCCCCATTATATTTGGAATAAATCCTAACATGTTTTGAACATATTCTGAGCATTTCAGCAAAGATATCTATAGAGGGTTCTGAGAAAAATGCAAATGTCCTCAAAATTTCCTGTAATTTGACACCAAAATCGTCCAAATCCGTTGATTTTTGAAAAAATTATCGTTCCCGAACGCTTCATCCTAGGTACGTGATTTTTTCCTTTTTTTATTAAATATTTAGGTCACCGCAACATTTCTTATTGATAGTTATGACATAGCGCCCTCACATTCCTTTGTAAATTGATAGCAACCGCCGCTGTTGCGTAATACTGTGCCACTGATCTGTTAGTGTACAGATCAGTGTACTGTGGACATACACTTGCAAATATGGCGCAGCTGCACGCAGCTCCCCCAAATTTAGGGCCCAAGAGGTCCTAGAGATGTAGGACGATTGGTCCGATACCGATACCATTGATGATGAGGACCAGGACATTCTGGTCGAACCAGTTTATCAAGATTCGGTCCTTTTTGAGGATCCAGAAATTGTATGTCAATAGCGTTGTTTACAACTAAGGCTAGGCTAGGCTAGGCCTAACGTTATGCCAACGTTAGGCTGTAATTGTAGAATGTAAACAAATAAAAAAAACTTGGAATAATGATTTTAACCAAGAAATATATAATTTGCATATTTTTTATGTTTCAATTCCAAATTTTGTTCTCTATTGATCTAAATCAATTTCCTAATAGAGAAGTTGCCCCTCTCTTTATAAACCAGCCCTAACAAGATAAGTGCCCCAAATCCTAATTGTGTGCCCAAACCCCCATGCTTCAGCATCATTAAGAAAGCGGAAAGAGTAGTCGGGGAACCCTTGCCTTCCATTGACTCGGTTTACCACAGCCTTCTTGAGTCCAAACTGGACGCGGTATGGAAGGACCATACCCAACCCCTCTATGAGCTACTTCATAGTAGTCAGATGTCCGGAGGCAGTGGCAGGTTGAAACTTCCGTGTCTCAAAACCAATAGATACAGAGATTTTTTCATACCCCGTGCAATTAAGCTTTTCAATGAGGTTTTGTTACGTTGACTCTCATATATTGACTTTTCTTATCATTCTTACTGTCTTATTGTACAATATACACATCTATTTTTGTAACATTTTCATTGTTTTATGAGCGAGTGCCTGAATTTTACCTTTGGGATCAATAAAGTTTTACTTACTTACTTATGATTTGCGTTTGACGAAACAAAAAACCCCGTAAGCAAGCACGCGCACGCTCGCACACACACACACATTCGAAAGATACTTGCTGACATCTACCTTAGTCTGCCAACGTGTTAGGAACGCGTATATACACTTGTGCGTACTTGTCGATATGCGTTTGCTTCTATATATGAGTGCGAGTCGGTTATGCCTCAGCTTGTCCTTACAGTCGCTATAACTGTTATTGATAATGCCACAGTTCACCAGTGTATTGCTTGTAACAGTATAGAATCTTGATGATTAAATGATCGTTACCTGAAACAACTTTCTTACGAACTGCTTCTTGTTCTTATTTGTGCCAAAGCTTGATATGATTATTAGAGAGACATAATTCACATATATCATTCTGTATCCGTACACAGTTGCATTACCACCTACAATCAATTCCTTGAAGGTGTTGAAGGTTGACCTTACGGAAAAAACATTAATTTGTAATAGACCTTGTGAAGACACTGCATTCGTAATACCATACCCCTTTGAATTTTGAGAAGTTACTCTAAATATCTGAGGCTCATCAATGAAAATAGCTGGACTACATAGTTTAACACACAGAGAGTAAGATGCAACACAAAACTCACAGGGAATCAATAGTTTCGTGATCTCAAAGGACGTGTTTACAATGTATTACAGATTTGTAAAGGATAAATAGAGCTGAATGTCATACACTAGTGCTCAGTACTACAGTAACACCTCTAATACAATGGTCTAAAAAATAACTGTAAACATTTTACATGTTTCCCCCCTAACATCCCATCTCACATCACGTTCACCGAATGTTCCAAAACAGTAACATTGTTAGTGTTCTGTAACACATGTTACATTATTACAAACCCTAAATTGTAATTACTAATGCACGGTTGTGGGACATGAACAGTATTTGCCGAACCAACCATTAGTGCGAGTTCATTAATACGCGGTTCTTAAATCGTCGTATCTAGTCGTTTTATGCTATAAGTAGGACTAAGAATATACTCGAACATGGTATTTCTTCGTTCTCGACATGATTAATTGGCGTAATTTAAAGAGAGGCTTGAACTGGAATCGGCGGTACCGTAACTCATTTACTTCATCTCGTAAGGCATCCTTATCTTCATAGACTCCTTGTCCAGTCGCTTAGTTCGTTGTCTTGCATGGGAATAAGTTAACAGCTTTGAAGTTGTTACAGTGCCACCTGTAACACATGTTACCGCGTTACGAACACAAAGTAGTTATAACCGACGCACAGTTGTGTGACATAAACAGTAGTTGCTGTAGCAGCTATGAGTATCGGCTGTATACGTGGGTAAATGTACTGGCCAAATGTTTTTTTACTACAAAAGTCACAAATAAAGACGACGGGAAAAGATACTCCAAAGGATTTAGTAAACCTGGCAAACTTACGTAACGATGTATTGAGCAAACCGTCTCATATGTATCTTACAATACTTTTATGAATTACTTTAGTTACAACAGGAACAACAACAAGGAAAGAACTTAGATGTTTAAGGTTGTTCGTCTACGTACTAACTATTTGGTTTTTTCGTATGTACTACTTAGACGTGATGTAACTAATGATTGCTTGGGTGTGGCAACGTAGTACTACAATTTAATTGGACCTTCATACATGGCTGCCACACCAAGATTGACCTTTTAAAAAGACATCTGGGAGCAAACAGATCTGTTTTGAGTCTTTGAGCCTTTCAATTGATATGTGTACAATATTCTATGATATTAGTTAATATTAGTCAAAGAAACCTGTAATAAATGATTTCTTAACAACACATTGCCAAAGTTTTCAAAAGAATTAATTTGACTATATCAAATGATTTAATATATAGGCTCATAATCTATGATTACATACGACCTTTAACTATATACACATATGTAGAATGGTTTCAAATAACAATAAAATCTAACTAAATATTACGTCGCCTAGATTGAATATCAGTAACTTGAGTGAGTCGAAAAGGTGGAAAACTGTTATACCATCGTATAATAATATATCTACTTGTTGTACATATAGTCATTTGCTTTTTAATACCTAACTTCGGTAAAAAAAGAAAGGTCATAAACGCTATTTAAATATTTACATTCTATGTATACGATAATACAACACGTTTTCTATCGAAAACTGTAAATTCAATTTGTGGTTATATACATTGAATAAGAAAATATGCATGAGCAATTAAAAACGTAATTGCATTAAAACGCTGCAAAAGTGCTAAGGTATTTAATTTTAAAATTATGTTGTTTCCTTTCAACCTTGATTAGTTGTTACCAGCCCTGCGTGGGGATGATCCATGTTCAGGGAAACTCACTACTCTCAGTGCACGATTTACTAGTTTCATCCGTTTTTCGTTTACACCAAACAGCAAAATGTTTACAATTGTTTGTCAGAATATTGTAGTATAAATGTTTTTTTCTAGCATCTTCAGATCTAGCCTTTTGGATGACTTCATCTGGAGAACAGATGTCACCTTTGTTGTAAACTACACGTAAAATTGGAGGTGAAACTTTCTCTACTCTTTCTTTGATACGGCCAGGAAAAACATTACGAATTAATCCTAATTGTCCCATGTGTAGGTTTATGGATGCAACGATTGCGTGACAGCGAGGATGGAGAGTAGTATGCGAGGTGACTATATGATCACCGGGTAGTAATTCATTAAGTTGGACTTCTTCGTCGGTCTTTTTCATTGTCAAATGAATAGCATGGCCAACAACTGATGCAAGAGGGTTAAAAGAAGTTCGAGGAGATTGGGGTACTTGTTCAATACATTTGATCAGAATTGGGACGACCGTATCCGTTGGACGTAGTTTTACATACCAGTTTTCCTCTGCCCATGGTCTTTCAGAGAGCATCTCATAAACCAGGAAGTTGTGAAAAGACAAACATTTTGAGAACTTTGTACAAAACGACCTAAACAGGTTTTGTTCTATTGTTGTGTGTGCGTCACGCTCGTTGAGCTGAAATGTGAATGCTGAAATCGGCAATTATAATATAGATTCCAGAATGAACATCTGGTGCAAAATACTTTGTATCCAATGAGAAAGGATCTTTTTCCTCTCTTCCAGTAACCCATGTAGAACCTAGTGTGTTCTTCAGTGCATTTGTAACTACCTCACCTACATGCCCCATCACCCTCCATTGCAAGTCTGAACCAAACTTACAGTACTTTATAAACCTCGTGGTTTCAGTAAGGAATATGTTGGAAATGTATGAAACACCTGTGCACCATGCAAGCGCCCGTGCCCTTACCAAGTCTGGTGAGCCTGGTACTTCGCCATTGCTCTCATAAGTAATAACATGTAAATCATTAAGTTTTGATCGACAAATGTCTTTTCCATAAATCTTAATTTGACCAAATTGGGACGCTTCAATGACAATAAGCGACACGTTTTCGTCCGTGTCAATGGATTCTATAATAGCATTTAAGTTGTGATGGTGTTCATCTGATTTCCATTCAATGTGATCGCCTACTTTGAACGCTGAACGATCTCCGTCATTCTCGCTGGGCAAAGATTCTGAAAAATTAATGGAACATCTTCGAAGACAAAGCGGTTGACCATCAACAGATATCTCTCTCGTAGTGGCGAGGTCTCTAAGGAACATTTTCTGTAACCATTCCTTTCCGCACGTCTCACAAATAGCTCCTACAATACTTTTATTTAAGTAATATTTTCTGAAACTGCGGGAGTCGCCGGTATTACAAACACATGTATCTTCTTTAGGCCTGCTTTGAAGAATTTCAAACTTGGGAGACTGTTCCGTCTAGAAAGTTATAAACGAATTTAGTTAAGTTAACTAATCGATGGAAAGAAAAATCATACTGTGACACATATTTTGAAATTGGTGTACATTATATGTGCTTCTGAAATACTATTTGAATAACTTAAACCACTGTTTATTTAAAAAAATGATTACAAGAACAAGTTTGTTTTACATGACTCAAGCTCACTAAATTTAAATTACTGGTGACTCTCACACACTAAGTACTGCCTAGTCCAACGGAATTGTGAAACTAACAAGTGCTCACTTAAAGTCCAATTTATCATTGATGGTTTCCGATACACACAGAGAACACAGTAAATATGGGAATATGTGTAATTCCAACAAATGCAGTTTGATGCATTTGCTGGAATTACACATATTCTCAGTTCTTATTGTAAACCTAATGACAAATGCCAACGATTTATCATATATATTAGCAAGATCCAGTTTTTACTGTGTAACAATACTTTAAGATTCAAAGTAGTGACTGTAATCTCTGTGTGAATCGGTCCACCATGCGCTTAGTCAGTTAATTCAACGCGGCTGTCAAACTTTCATTGTCCATAATTAACAATCTCTCCAACTCGATATATCGCGTATGAATGAGTACTGAAGTTGATTAATAATTGTGTAAGTTGAGTAAGTACTGTACATCCAAATCAATGTAATGTAGGCTTACCGTAATTCTAATGTCATGATGTAAGTGAAGAGAAACTGAGTTAGAGCAAGGTCAGTTTATTCGTATCGTTTCTTCAATATGTCACATAAAATATAGCGTGATCAAGGATATCATATATCATAAAATACTCACTATCGTAATACCACAGTTGGTGCTGTTATTACCACTGTTAATAATGGTTTTTGGAGTCGATGCAACGCTAAGAGGATCCATAGAAGCAACGTTTGGATTTCTTTCTGCAAGAATGAAAAGGCAACCGCTCGGATAAATTTCGGCAGATAATATACTACATGAAATAACACGAGGGAGATAAATATGATTGTTCAACCTTCTTGATACATGTGGAACCAAGAAAGATAAATCCTGACATGAATATTTGTTTTAAAAAGGAGAGCCTTAGATCAAACATTAACGAAAAACATTGAAAAGCTATATTTATAACTCGCTCTACTGTTTCAGACAGGTATCTAGCTTGAAGATAATTATTTATGTCATATAAACCAGTAAAAAACTGGAACACGCATATATGATCTACGGTTAAGAATGGTAAGTGTAACAACGGCTTACATGCTCAGAGTAGTTTTCATTTCATATGTACAAAAGTCCAGAGGATAATATCAATACAGAGGAATATCATTTTACACTTAACATTATCAAGAGAAGTGATTCAGTCCAATGGACATTTGCATAGAACGAATGTGCAGTATGTAATGATGTTGACATCAACATAATTAACATCAATGCAGTTTCAGCAATAAAGAAAAGAACACGTGACTAATGACAAACACACAAGCTTACACCAAGAAAAGAACATGGTGGTATGATACCCTTGGAAAATAATATGTGACTCTGTGACTGTGTGACGTACCGTCAGTTTCCCGTTGGAGGTTACCATCCTCACTCCGCAGACCAATGTTTTCGAAAGCGGTGACCACATCTGTGGAGTTCTCTTTGGACATTACACAAACCTCTTCTAGGTACGTGACCAATACGCAACCCGGAGAGGGATCCTTCTGTAATTGGCCGAACGTCCAAGGTGGGATGTCAAAGTATATTGCGAGAATTTGGGCTGTGTGAGTCGCACGGTCCAGTCTTTTTATTAAATTTACTTTTAATTCTTCGTAATCTGTCAAATAAGCAATCAAAGAACGTTTTGTACGGAAAGCAAAAAGTTTACGCATTTTATATTAATGTCGAAAAATCGTTATGTTGCTTTACCATGATTATGAAGCATATTGTTTCCTATCGTATCTCGGTTTTGCAATCGGTTAAAAAACAATTTTTATAACTCGGATTGTTCACGTTCCTTTGAATCGTATATATAACACTCACCGTCCGCGACTTCAACGATTGTCGTAGATTTCATAGCGCGTTGAAAATGGTCTTGTATATTAGTCGCTAGACCTTTGCCACCTACTTTCCTTAGATTCTCCAAGAGAGAACTAATATCACTAGAAGTGATATGACCCTTCCTAACCACCATTCTCGTAAATACGTAACCAGGATTCCTTACTTCTTCTATCATGTCAATGTCCGCCATTGAAAACTGGTAAATAGTTGCAAGGGACTGCGCAGTCTTACGGTCTATTTCGTCAGCCATTTTACCAAGGAATTCTCCCCAACCTTCTGTATTTGGAGAGTAACGAGCAATTGACAATCAGAGGATCAATAAGTTATCTCGGCACCCCTAATGTTGCATAAATTGAAAAAGTATTGTAAAATAGTTTCCAATTGTATTGTTATAGAGTTGTATCAATAACAAATAAAAACAAAACATCATTTGAAGGCGAACAAGAAAATCTTCAGCTTTTGAATTGTGCATCCAAATTGTATTTAAACATACTTCTGATATATATTTATACTGTAACAGACTATCAAAATAATCTTAGAAAGACATTTAACTGTGGGTCTTTTATTTTCATTCATGGTATTACAGAGCATAAGAATCTAAATATTTGTTGTTGCTGTTTAGTTTCACATTCTTGTTTTAAGATTTGAGAGATTTCGCGATATTATGAACACCGTTGTAAAGTAGGATCCATTATTACTGCTATAGATAAGATCTAATTGTAAGGCATAACATTGACATCAATTTTTATTTTGTGGTACATTAGAATAATTGTATGCCTTTAAAATTTCCATCTGTTTGCATTCCAATGGCAGACAGGAAGATTATAAGTGCTGTTCGGGGTTTGAGTAAAGAAATAACATGTGAAATTCTTGAGAACAATACAAATCGGATCAAGCTTACCATGACTTAACTGTTCAGAAGTATGTCGTTGCGATTTGTCTCCATCTTTGTGCGTTCCTTAAAAAGTAAAAGCATTAATGTACAAATATAATAATGTTTCAAAATTAATAATATTTCAAACACTGTCAATTTTCAAATACACAATAGAATTCCAACTTGGAAAAAATGAATTTTGATAAAGCTTATCCAGTTTATATTACAATATAGATTTTAACCAGTGTTCTTAGAGATTCATTGTTTTATTTTAAAAATGTACAGTTTAAACTTACCAAGCAAGAAGTGGAGAATATCATATCGTTACATTATAGTTAGCAAAATTAAAGAAAGGTGTGCTCTAATATATAAATGGTAGATAAAGAATTCTTCATTAAACAGGTCTTCTAACTAAAAAGTAACTTACGATGTCTACCATGAGTTGTAGATGAAGTCTCATCTGGCACGGGTAGTATCCCCGACATGATTGCAAATGATAGCCGGAAAACGATGACACTGTTGGAAAATCGATCGATTTACAATAAAATGTTTGGCACACAAGATGCAAGTGTAGTGCATCGGACAGGGAGCCATATTTTGGTTGTACATGTTTCCCTTTCGGCGTTCGTTGTTGTACCTTTATACATTATAGTTGATACGAACACCAGACAACTTAATTGCTCTGTAGAAATGTAGAGTTTATTGCCGAAGATGCCGCTTTAAAGACGTAATTGAGGTTATTATATGAATATTATATTTAACTTTGGCTCATGTTAGGATAGGGAAGTATTAGTGAGTTTGTGACCCACAATTCGTATTTTTCTTCGTACAACGTGGACCTAGTCTCAGCGTGGGTTAGTCTATCGTGATATCGTGTGGTAGGCCTAGGTTTATTGTTTCAGAGAATGCTTAACGATGGTATTCAAGTTCAAATCGAGTAATTTCTAAGGCGTATTTAAGTTTTGTACTGTTAAGATATATTATTATAAGTTCACATGCCTTGTTATTGTTGTATTCGAGGGCATCATGTGTTCATTGTCTAGGCTAAGCGTGCTTTACGGTGAATTGTTTAGTGTGTGCAATGTATGTCGTACTATATTCCGATAGAGCGCCCTCTCATAACAAACAAGATTGCTGCGCCCGTGTTATCGTTGAATATATGTGTGTAATAGGCAAGCCACCAGAGTGAGCTTGTATAACTCTAATAATTCTAATTATCTTATTATTCATTAAGGTATTTTCTTTCATTATTCACCACTTTATGTGTTAACCAGCACTGATTAAGATTAAATTCACCTCTGTTTAAATTGGTTTTGGACAAAATGCCTCTCGCTGCTGTGGTAACCACAATTAGTTGTTCAACGATGTATACTGTAACAAGTTACACGTTCTGTGTACGGGGAACTGGTTGAGATGTAATTGACTAGATTAATTGTGTTATTGTTTTATTAGTGTAATGCCCTGCCCAGAAATGGACAGAGAGATTGTAAGGCAGACGTGCCGAGATTTAAATGTCACAATATCATTATGTGTTAAGTCTAGTGGTGCTCCCAGATCTACCCTTGTCATTGTAGTTATTCAGACAGCGTAGAAACCAGTCTAATTGGGTCACAGAGAGTAGAGTTAGTCTGTTACACAATTTAGTGACTTTATTTTGATGTTTCTTGTTTCTTTTTTATTATCTTTCAGGGAAACCACCTGATAGTGCTGCACCGTTCTTTGTATTTGTAGTTTTGACATAATCTCTTGAACATGCTATGTGAGAGAAGAAGTAATAAACCACTTGGCCACCAGAACAAGCGGTGGTAGCAATTAGCAAAATCTCCTGCCTATTTATTGCCTGCGTGTCCCCACATAATTATAATTTTAAAACCCAGTAAGATTCGTGGTGTCGTGTTCTTAAAATACACACTCAGGACCTGTTCCAGTATTAAGACTGCCATCCAAATCCAGTGACAATTGTGAATTTTGATCAAGTTGTAATTATGTACACTCTAAAATATGATAGAAGAGCATGTGTTACCAATGCACAATTTACCATAAGTCACAATATGTTGATAAGAAGAAAGAAAAAAGCAGCCACATGCGTATAATATAGCAAATACAATTTTTGTGACTACACGACCATAAGGAACGACCTAACTAAAACATGCTTATACACAGCTGTTTAATGAAAAAAAGTTTTGAAATTTCTAAGCCATTTGTCAAATGTAGTTTACCTTTTTTATTCAGACTCAATGAACGGTAGTCTAGTGGTACTCTGCGGTAAATATCGCAAGACAACATGATATATATTGTATATTATGGTTAAGTAAACTTAATACGTTACCAGCAAGTGTGTTTACCAAGTGACGTGCGTTTAGATAAATTACAAGTAAGGTCACGTCGCTTTAGTCGAAACTATGCACCGGGTGTGCTAAATGTTATAAATTTGACTGAAAATCTATCCCGCCCCGGATAAAAACAAAATTTCCACTTCTAAAATAAAATTTGACGTGAACTGACAATTCCAAAACAGGTGCTCTAGACTCTATGCCTGTGTTGTACAGAAGAAACACTGGCTATTATTGGTTTGACCCTTACTAAACAAAAGTAAAACTTGATTAACAAAAGCATTATTAATATCGTGAAGATCTTCCTAAGCACAATTGCGCCGAAAATTATAACTTTTTGCCAAATTGACCTAACGCAATATCGAGTTCATATCGTTACAGTATCGTTTAACCCAAGTACACTTTAAATTCTTAATAAATCTTTCCACAAGTGTCATTTTAACTCCATCCTCACTGATAGGACTGATACTTGTTGGCCGTTTAATTTAGTCCGGATTGACACTTTCCATGAGTGGCCATGAGTAATCTTAACTTTAAACCTTGCCACAAATGAAGGTTCTCTTGTTACATAAGGTCCTATAGTGGAAACAAGTTGGATTTTGTTCAATTAATTTGCTTCAGGAAATTAAAAACACTTACAGTTGAAGTGAGAGACTGCTGGCCTTCCATCTAGAAAAAATGGATATGCTCCATAGCACTGTTTCTCTTGCCGGATGGTGTTTGGGGAGGGGCGGGGGGTGGGGGAACCCTCACGTGTTGTGTACATGCCCTCTTTCAACCTGACACAATTTTGGAAGGGTGTTTCCAACAACAACCGTGCTTTGGAACCTAATTATTAAAAAGGTGTAGTCTAAATGTGCCTCAGCATGTACCAATTGACATATCTGCGAAAGGACTCCTACCCACAATACTATGGAGTGGAGGTCGACTCAAAAACCACAGGAATACATGTTCACCTTTACATAACCCGTAAACCCGCGCCTTCCATAAAGGTTCGTGCACTATACACCTGTTATTATAAAACATATGGCAGCTTTTGTTGAACAGGTTTAATTTTCGAACCATGGTTTGATCAGTCACTGAAGTCCTTTCAAGTACCATATTTGGACCCTGTTAATCACGCAATAACTAAGAAAACATTCTGATAAGCTAATGGCGTTAATAAAACAGTAAGGGAAATAATCTGTCACGAGGTATCGAGATATTAGAAGGGCAAATATATCCAGTCACATAATAATATTGTTTGGAAACACTTTTTGTTGGACAGGTTTAAGTTTAGAACTTTTGTTTGACCAGTCACTGAATCTCTAGTACCCAATTCGGACCCTGTTAATCACGCGATCACTAAGAAAAGATTCTGATAAGCAATATGCGTAAATATACCAGTGAGTTAGTTAATCTGGTACGAGATATCGAGATGATAGAAGGGCAAATATATACAGTCGCCGTCTTAATCTTCTTTTGAATGACAAGAATGATAATAACTTTAGTAAGATCATATTCACTTAACAAGCATTTTTAATTTTTAATACAAGCCAGTGATGGATGGCTTCGTCTTTTAAAATCATTTGAAAGTCACAGAGTGGCAAAGGTTATTATTTAGGTATTGACATCTTTGGAACAATAGCGTGTTATATTATTCAATCTTCATCTGGTGTACCTTAGTGACCTACCTTAAAACAACTTGTATTGAGTATACACGGTATAATGTCTGCAACGCGTCCTTCAAATTGGATT